>JAXIVJ010011749.1:2500-42554 GCA_036785665.1 Chirona hameri | reverse complement strand
AGTAAGAAGATAGTAAGAAGATAGTAAGAAGATAGTAAGAAGATAGTAAGAAGATAGTAAGAAGATAGTAAGAAGATAGTAAGAAGATAGTAAGAAGATAGTAAGAAGATAGTAAGAAGATAGTAAGAAGATAGTAAGAAGATAGTAAGAAGATAGTAAGAAGATAGTAAGAAGATAGTAAGAAGATAGTAAGAAGATAGTAAGAAGATAGTAAGAAGATAGTAAGAAGATAGTAAGAAGATAGTAAGAAGATAGTAAGAAGATAGTAAGAAGATAGTAAGAAGATAGTAAGAAGATAGTAAGAAGATAGTAAGAAGATAGTAAGAAGATAGTAAGAAGATGTGTTAGTTAGCAAGGACAGTGAAATGGTTGAAGCACTTAATGATCAGTTCCAATCTGTCTTTACTATCCAGGACCAACCTCAAATTGGCCCAAGAGGCTTTGTTGCACTGTTCTTTTGTCTTTATGATGGTTATTTTTGCCATGATGAATACTAATAAGTAAACAGGGATGATCAATAGCATGGCAATAATGTTTATTTTATATATAAAAGGTGAGACAATAAGAAATAAGCTTTCACCGTTACAGCATCGTCAGATTCAACTCATTTTTGACATTTGAACCAGTTAATCAAAAGTTCACATGCTCTTTTGTCCCAAGATAATTTCCTATGCAAAAGGGTAAGTACTCTAAATAAAACAATATCGCATACATTGAACAGCAGTTAAGTTTGGTACATGATGTGCAGTAATCAACACAAACATCAAAACATAGTTTTGCTAATATACAATATTAGCTACACATACATATATCAATACGAGACCCCATCAAAATATGGCAGGCAGGGAATTTGGGTAACCAATAGAGCTCGGAAGTATCTGTATCTTACCTAACAATGTTGAAAAAAATATTTCCGGAAGCTGTCATACTGATCGTCCACCACGATCGTCGCCATATCTACAGAGCCTGAACAAGTGGTGGGCAGTGCAGCCTGCATGATGTCACTGGGAGGGAATACTAATACTTAATGGTGCAGGCCTGTCTAACCTAACCCCATAAGTCAGATCATGACAAAACCTAAGATACTTGGGCGATATTCAGCATTTGCACACCTTTATATAGGCAAATTGAATATTGTATACTAATTCTACACGTCTGATTTCATCAGAACTGCATTCAAAACAGGGACATTATCAGTACTTACCTGACAATTATTTTTATCTCCCACCTATAGCCTCAGCTGACCGCCCATAACCCCACGACTGCCATTACAATTAAATGTAAATAATATAGCGCATAAATGAGTCAGATACTGGCTATAATATGACGTCATATGTATCTGGTCGACCACTAAACCCCATCACGCTCAATCCCGGCGGCAGCTATTTGCTTTTTAGTCATAATGGCTACAAGCAAATCTTGGGTTTCGTCCCGATCAGACTTTATGGCTACAAGCAAATCTTAGGGTTTGTCTCGACCAGACTTAATGGCTACAAGCGAATCTTAGGTTTGTTCCGATCAGACTTAATAGCTATGAGCGAATCTTAGGTTTCGTCCTGATCAGAGTTAATGGCGGGCTTATGTTAGGTTAGTTATACAGAATAAATATTGGAGAACCAAGTATGGACAATGCCCACACCAAATTGCAAAGCATATCTATATGTGGGACTTCTTTGTCTACCCAAAAATATATGCATCACGCTCACTAAACCTCCGTTCCTGGCGGAGTGCAGGACTTGTATTTGAGACTGAAGGTCGCCCGTGCAGCAGCCACCACCACAATGTGACCTTACTGGATACATGACGCATTTCACACAAAACAGCCCACATTGTTTACATTTCAGTGGTAATGGTGGAGTCGTTGCGGTCAGCTGAGGCGATTGATACAAATAATTGGTCAGGTAAGTACTAAGAATGTCCATTTTGAATGCAGTTCTGATGAAATCAGATGTGTAGAATTAGTATAAAAAATTCAATTTTCCTATAAAAAGGTGTGCAAAAGCAGAATACGACGTCATTGAAGCATTGAGTCTGATTGGCACGAAACCTACTGCTCACAGCCATTAAGTCTGATAGAGTAGTAAACAGGCCTACACCATTAAGTATACCCTCCCAATGATGCTAACAAGCCGGCAGCACCACCCACCACACTACCTAGCGTTGTGCACAGAAGTGTGAGGCCTGCCCTACCAATACTGACGGAAGCAGATATAAATAATTGAAGTTAGAATTAGTTATAGCACTGAAATCACCCAATTTCCTCATGAGCACTTCTCTCACCTGGACTTCATCATCCTTCCGGACTGGCATGGACTTAACACTGTACTTCTGAACCAGCTCCTTGCTGAGGGGAGAAGACATCAACCTCCTCCGCATATGTGAAGGAGCATTGAAATGCCTCTTCCTGTTCTTGTTCCGGTCGGAGGTAACAAACTTGTTGAGCTTCATCTTGCTCTGAAATTAAATGTTGGTGGATTAGGGCGCGTAGCTGCGAGGCTCAAACGTCCAACTATATGAAATGAAATCAGGGTCCTGTCTATAATAGACGTCTCCTCAGCGTCAGGATGCACACACGGACACATAACATTCCATTGCCACAAATGCGGCGGACAAAACTACAGTACACTATCACACGCTCTATTTCAGATCTTACCAAAGATAAAGCACTGAATTCTGAAGATCGAAATCCGTTCAAAGAAATAAAAAGCCCAGAATTTTGTTTCAACCCAGAAATAAACAACACACTTACGGGATGCTGTTACCAAAAGACAGTGTTGCCGATTCCCAAAATACATTTCGTATAAAACTCGTCTTCTGTCCTTAGAAGTCATCCATTTTTGAATTGCAATGAAGTATTTTGCATTGAAATAATATAATAATTTATTCTGAGGTTTAATTTTATGTTGATTAATTTTAACATTATTCTTTTATATTCGATTATGGCAGCCAAATTATAACAACACGTTGTAGCAGGTTCTCTTGGACCCATAGCCCAATGAGGGATCCAGGGGGGCGGGGGCGGCAGGGGCAAAAGCCCCCCCATCCCAAGCTCGACGGGGGCGGCAATAGAAATTAGCCCCCCACCCCCCCCCCCCCAAAAAAAAAAATCTGCTGAAACTGGCGATGAAAAATGGGTACTGACTGCGAGAAAAAAAAACTTCTTGCAAAAACAAAATATATATTTTTTTCCTCGTTCGTGTTTCCTCCATTTCGTAGCATTTTGGTAGCAGGAGGGAAAGTGGGCGTGCATATTTGGAAATGTCGAATACAAAATCCAAACCCATCATACTTAGTAGCCATAAGCCAGCCAAAACTAAAGATATTGCTTTGAAATTCGGTTTGGGTATTGTCTATACTTCGTTCTCCAATATATATTCCGGTTTTTCAATAGGTTTGGGAATTTTGATTTTGTGGATTTTTTTCTCTCTATTTTTTTTTCTTCTTCATAAAATCATATAAAATATCAAATCATATGAAAAAGCTGGAATATATATTGGAAAACCAAGTATGGACGATGCCCAAACCAAATGTCAAAGCAATATATTGAGTGTTGACTGACTTATGGCTCCCTAAGAAGTGGCGTACGCAGAAATTCACAAAGGACCAGGTCATTGCCTTGAGGGGCGCCACCCGATCAGCAGGGGCGCCACCAATATTGACGAAATTTTGCAGGGGGGGGGGGGGGCTCTCCTTCCGCACCGTGCGGATGGAGTCACTGGCCGGAGGGGCGCCGTCACTCGCCGAAGAGGGGCAGTCACTAGTCGGAGGGGCGCCGTCACTAGCCGGAGAGGCGCCGTCACTCGCTGGAGGGGCGTGGTCACTGGCCGGAGGGGCGCCGTCACTGGTCGGAGGGGCGCCTTCACTGACCGGAGGGGGCGCCGTCACTGGCCGGAGGGGCGCTGGCACGGGTCGGAGAGGCGCCGTCTATGGCAGAGGACGCCCTTCACTGGCCGGGGGCGCCGTCACTGGCAGCAAGAGTGCCGTCACTGGCCGGAGGAGCGTCCTCACTGGCCGGAGTGGCGCCGTCACTGGCCAGAGGGGCGTCGTGACCAGACTGGTTATTGATTAAACGCTGATTGAATCGATTGGAATCGTTCAATCAAAATTCCTTGAATCAAACAATAATTGATTCACCACCAGATCTTTTGATTCATGAATCGTGATTGAATCAAAACCCGCATCAAATCAAGGCTGATTGAATCAAAAGATTTAACAATTCTTAACGATTGAAGTACACTGGTAAATTGTGCAAATACATACAGTCCCAGTGGCTACATACATTTATACTGAAATGGTATTGCTGTAACAATGTTTTAATGATCATATACATATGTATGTTTCCATTTTTATTGATTTGACAAATTCACTACATATATTTAAATGTTGAATCAAACGTGAATCAATTAAAATATTTGTTTTGATTCTTTGAATCGGAAAGAATCAATTCTCAAACTTCAATCCGTGAATCCAACGGTGATTGAATCATTCAGATTCCCAAAAGAATCATGATTGAATCGTTCCAAAAAAAAGGTGAATCATTAACCAGTCTGGTCGTGACTGATCAGAGTGGCGCCAGTTTTGCATGGGCGCCTCGGGTCCAAAGGACCAGGTCATGACCTGCATGATCTGATACTCGGTACACCACTGTCCCTAAGTATGATGACTTTGTATTCGACATTTACAAATATGCGTGGCACGTCTGGCGCTATTTTCGATCTGGAGCGATTCCTACAACCAACGTAAGTAAAAAAAAACGTCCCGTTTTGGCGCCAAAGTTTATAGAGCTGAATAGCGTGCGTGGAACGCATTTCGACAGTATTTGAGGAATTGTGACTGGGACTTGGGTATCGTTGTTTTCCCTTTCCCTGTAAACATGTAGCCAAATAAAATTCACAACTTGTAAATGTGTAGGTAAAGTTAATATTTTTCATTGTCAAGGTCATTTTAAATTACTATAGCTTAGCATGGCTACTTTGGGCTCAAGTCATATCATGGGTGAAACTTTGTATACTTTTGAGGTCCCACATGGGACCCCATTGCAAAATTTTGGGACCTAATGAGCCATTTTGGGACCTCAATGTTGGAAGCCCTTCTTAAGATCGGGATATACAAAACCATCCGTGCAGAGAGGGGGCCCTCCTCTCCTCTGTGCTGAGTAGGAGTCCCCTCTTCTCTTCTGTGCTGAGTAGGACGCCCTCCTCTCCTCTGTGCTGAGTAGGGGGCCCCTCCTCTCCTCTGTGCTGAGTAGGAGTCCCCTCTTCTCTTCTGTGCTGAGTAGGAAGCCCTCCTCTCCTCTGTGCTGAGTAGGGGCCCCTCCTCTCCTCTGTGCTGAGTAGGAGTCCCCTCTTCTCTTCTGTGCTGAGTAGGAAGCCCTCCTCTCCTCTGTGCTGAGTAGGGGCCCCCTCCTCTCCTCTGTGCTGAGTAGGAGTCCCCTCTTCTCTTCTGTGCTGAGTAGGAAGCCCTCCTCTCCTCTGTGCTGAGTGGGGGGCCCCTCCTCTCCTCTGTGCTGAGTAGGAGTCCCCTCTTTTCTTCTGTGCTGAGTAGGAAGCCCTCCTCTCCTCTGTGCTGAGTAGGAGTCCCCTCTTCTCTTCTGTGCTGAGTAGGGCCCCTCCTCTCCTCTGTGCTGAGTAGGAGGCCCCTCCTCTCCTCTGTGCTGAGTAGGGGCCCCTCCTCTCCTCTGTGCTGAGTAGGAGTCCCCTCTTCTCTTCTGTGCTGAGTAGGAGGCCCCTCCTCTCCCCGGTACTGAGTAGGATGCCCCTCCTCTCCTCTGTGCTGAAGAGGAGGCCCCTACTCTTATCTGTGCTGAGGAGGAGGCCCATCCTCTCCTCAGTGCTGAGTATGATGCCGCTCCTCTCCTCTGTGCTGAGTATGAGGTCCCTGATCTCCTCTGTGCTGAGGAGGAGGCCCCTCCTCTCCTCTGTGCTGAGTAGGAGGCCCTCCCCTCCTCTGTGCTGAGTAGGAGGCCCCTCCTCTCCTCTGTGCTGAGTAGGAGGCCCTCCTCTCCTCTGTGCTGAGTAGGAGGCCCTTCTTCTCCTCTGTGTTAAGTAGAAGGCCCATCCTCTCCTCGGTACTTAATAGCAGGCCCCTCCTCTCCTCTGCGCTGAGTAGGAGGCCCTCTTCTTATCTGTGCTGTTTAGGAGGCCCATCCTCTCATCTGTGCTGAGGAGGAGGTCCCTCCTTTCCTCTGTGATGAGTAGGAAGCCCCTCCCCCTCCTCTGTGCTGAGTAGGAGGCCCCTTCTCTCCTCTGTGCTGAGTAGGAGGCCCCTCTTTTCCTCTGTGCTGAGTAGGAGTCTCTTCCTCTCCTCTGTGCTGAGTAGGAGTCCCCTCCTCTCCTCTGTGCTGAGTAGGAGGCCCCTCCTCTGCTGTGCTAAGTAGGAGGCCTCTCCTCTCCTCGGTGCTGAGTAGGAGGCCCTTCTTCTCCTCTGTGCTGAGGAGGAGGCCCCTCCTCTCCCCGGTACTGAGTACGAGGCCCATCCTCTCCTCTGTGCTGAGCCAGAGATCCTTCTTCCCATCTGTGTTGAGTAGGATGCCCCTAATCTCCTCTGTGTTGAGTAGGTGGCCCCTTCTCTTCTGTGCTGAGTAAGAGGCCCCTCCTATCCTCTGTGCTGAGTAGGAAGGCCCTCCACTTCTCTGTCCTGAGTAGGAGGCCCTCCTCTCCTCTGTGCTGAGTAGGAGTCCCCTCTTCTCTTCTGTGCTGAGTAGGGCCCCTCCTCTCCTCTGTGCTGAGTAGGAGGCCCCTCCTCTCCTCTGTGCTGAGAAGGGGGCCCCTCCTCTCCTCTGTGCTGAGTAGGAGTCCCCTCTTCTCTTCTGAGCTGAGTATGAGGCCCCTCCTCTCCTTGGTGCTGAGTAGGATGCCCCTCCTCTCCTCTGTGCTGAAGAGGAGGCCCCTACTCTTATCTGTGCTGAGGAGGAGGCCCATCCTCTCCTCAGTGCTGAGTATGATGCCCCTCCTCTCCTCTGTGCTGAGTAGGAGGTCCCTCCCCTCCTCTGTGCTGAGTAGGAGGCCCCTCCTCTCCTCTGTGCTGAGTAGGAGTCCCTTCCTCTCCTCTGTGCTGAGTAGGAGGCCCTCCTCTCCTCTGTGCTGAGTAGGAGGCCCCTCCTCTCCTGTGCTAAGTAGGAGGCCCCTCCTCTCCTCGGTGCTGAGTAGGAGGCCCTTCTTCTCCTCTGTGCTGAGGAGGAGGCTCCTCCTCTCCCCGGTACTGAGTAGGAGGCCCATCCTCTCCTCTGTGCTGAGCCAGAGATCCTTCTTCCCCTCTGTGTTGAGTAGGATGCCTCTAATCTCCTCTGTGTTGAGTAGGTGGCCCCTTCTCTTCTGTGCTGAGTAAGAGGCCCCTCCTATCCTCTGTGCTGAGTAGGAAGGCCCTCCACTTCTCTGTCCTGAGTAGGAGGCCCTCCTCTCCTCTGTGCTGAGTAGGAGACCCCTTCTCTTCTCTGAGCTGAGTATGAGGCCTCTGCTCTCCTCTGTGCTTAGTAGGAGGCCCCTCCTCTCCTTTGTGCTGAGTAGGAGGCCCCTCCTCTCCTCTGTGCTGAGTAGGAGGCCCCTCCTCTCCTTTGTGCTGAGGAGGAGCCCCCCCCCGCTCCTTTGTGCTGATTAAGAAGCCCCTTCCCAAAATATCTGGTTAAAAAATGTAGCCCGTCACATTGTCTATCAATTGCATACTTGTCGATTTCTTTGGTTTTGTGGTTTTCTCACGTTTAATTCGACCTGATCTCAAAGTCCAACGGTGAACTTGAGATAAAAATATCAAAATGCGCAAATGGAGACTTTTTGATTGTCTGTCTATTGCATTAGTTTTGTGATTCTTCTCAGTCTTCAAATTTTTGGAAATTTTGGGTACCACAGATTTTGACCTGATCTCAGGGTCAAACGGTGACCTTGAGAGCAAAATATATTGGTTAAACAATGTAGGCTGTCATATTGTCTATCGATTGCATACTTGTTGATTTAGCTGGCTTTGTGATTGTCTCAAATCCTGTCGTCGCAGGTTTTGTCGTAGGTATATGGGTACCTTAAAGAAAATAGTTCACCTACAACATGGGATTCTTAACTGAAATAGCAGTTTTGTAGCCCGTGTTGAGAAATCCTTATCTGCAACTTGTCTTGGCTGAAAAGACTCTCCAGCCGAAGATATTTGACTTTTTGGCGAAGGAATGCGGCGCATATATGATATACCGTACCGTCTGAAAGTGCCAGCACTGGTCTGAGCATGCGCAGACCAATAACACACACCATAACATTAATAATCTACAACCTTCTGTCCTGAATTGGCGCGATGTAGGACCATTTTTGAAAAGAAAAAAAGAAACTGTATTAAAAAATATAATAAAATCGTGTTTTGAAAATTTTCCGAAGGTGAACTATTTCCTTTAATGCGACCTGATCTCAAGGTCAAACGGTGACCTTGAGATAACAATATAGAACGCATAAATGTAGTCTTTTTGATTGTCTATCTATTACATTAGTTTTTAGGATTCTCAGTCTTCAAATTATTGAATATTTTGGGTACCCCAGATTTTGACATGATCTCAATGTCAAACGGTGACCTTGGGAGAAAACTATCAAATGCAAAAATAGAGTATTTTTGATGGTCTATCTATTGCATTAGTTTTTGGGATTCTCAGTCTTCAAATTTGTGAAAATTTCTGGTACCCGAGATTTTGACCTGATCTCAAGGCCGAACAGTGACCATGGGATAAAAAAATATTAAACGCTTAACCCTATTTGTAACAGGGGGGCGGATTCCTCCCCCCCCCCTCATGTTTTTCGCAGATATCTCCAGAACGGCTGGGAGCAGGTCCATGCAATTTTGGGACTTTTCCCAAAATCGATTTTTACAATCGGTATAATTTTTTTTTAGTTCTTAACCTGAACAGAGGCGGTTCCAGGGCACGTTTTGGGGAGGATTCAGCGGCGACATTCGGCGATAATACGGAAATGCGATCGTCATGGTTTCTTCCTAACTGCATCATGTATAAAGGTGTTACATCGGTTTACGGTGATTGAAGCAAGTGCAAATTAGTTGATGTTAAAGGGACATTGCCACCTCGCAGGCCAATATGGAGTTTTTTTTTGGTGTGTATCGGTCGATTAACCCGCGAGTTACTGGGGTATATTTCATAACGCGACTTACTGGGGGGGGGGCTATTTTTTGCCCCCTCGAATCTCCGGAACTACTGGACCGAATGTAAAAATTAAAACGGCATTCGATAGCCCTTGTAAATTTATCGAGGGAAACATAATATTATTGACCTCGGGGTCACCGATGACGTGACAGGTCAGGTCAAGTACAAAATGTTTGACCGTGTCAAAAGGTCTCGATGGATGGAATTGTCGCGCAAAATTGCGATATTAAACGCATAAGCTGTTGATAAATCGGTATGATTCGTGTGTCTGACACTTCTAAGTACCTTTCTAAGCTTTTATGACCTTGGGTCAGGTCAAGGTCATCCGAGGTCACGAGGTCAAACTGCAGATTACGGTCAGTAGGCGTTGTAACACATGTGTATGGGTTGGTTTCACGTCTAGAACGCGAAAAAACGACCTTAGAACATTGTTTGTTCCATATAAATAGAAGTAAAAGGCAAAAACGGAAATGCGTTTTTTATGCATAGTAATGCTGTGAGAGGTGGTCGATTTTTGTCATTTAAAGGTCATAAGTCAGTCATTTATGAAGATATCGGCTTCAAATTTGGTACACATATTCACTGCACACGTCTCAATCACATGTATGCCGGTTTTTGGATAATTCTGACTTTTTCTTCAAAATTTTGTAAAAAAACAAAAAAAATTATTTGGATTTCTCAAAATTTTGAATTAAAAAAACTCAAAAATCCGAGATAGCAGTTTGATAGCCCGGTCTATTGCCAGTAATTTTATTTAAGACAATTGAGTTTATCTCAAACATCGTACCTTTGACAGCATTTTCCGCAAACCATTATTTTGCAACAAAAACCGAAGAACATGACGTCACTCTGACGTCATTTCCGGTTGACCTATCATAACCTCATATTTTTATTTTGCCAACATGTGTAGAAATTATGTGAGAGAAGGTACTGCAAGTTTGGTGACGATACCGGTGTTCGGTTAGGAGTTATTGCAAAATAACGGGAGGTGGGGGGGGGGGGGGGCAAAAAATAGCCCCCCCCCAGTAAGTCGCGGATTAAAGGAAATAGTTCACCTTCAACATTAGTTTTAAACTGAGATAGCAGTTTTGTAGCCCGTGTTGGGAAACCTCTATCTGCAAGTTTTCTTGACTGAGAAGACTTTCCAGCCGAATATATTTGAGTTTTGGCGAAGGAATGCGGTGCTGGCGAAAGAATGTTGACTGGTTTTAGCTCGGGCAGAGGCTATACCGTCAGCCAATCAGTTTGCAGCTGGTGCTAGCAAGCGATCGCCGGCCGCTGGTTGGCACATCTCCAATGCGAGTCTATCTTTACGCGACTACTTTCGAATCTGATTGGCTGAACCATTGTTTACATTCGCGTGACGTCAGGACTCTGACTCAGAGAGTATGCATATAGTTTTGATAAACAATACAAATTTACGGCCTTCTGTATTGAATCGGCGCGATATAAGGCCATTTTTGACAATATAAAAAGAAATTGTATCAAAAAATATAATCAAATCGTGTTGGGTAAAACATTTCCAAGGTGAACTATTTCCTTTAAGCGTGTCCGATTTCACCTGCAAAATTTGGTTCACGAAACTCCCGCCATTAGATAAAAAAATACATTTGCACCTTGCTTGCTTGCTGCCAAGCTTGCCAAGCATTCGTAAAATTGGAGTCGCCACATCACTATTTAAAATAACTTCTTTGCGGATTGTTATTTTCTTTTGAATGTTGCAAGCTCAACATCGCCATTCCGTCAGTGCCCTTAAAATTAAAAAGCGTATGCAGTTAATTATATTTTCAACAACCTTAGCCTCTTTCATAATAAAACAGCAATAATTGATATGGCTCGACTTTGGGACCGTAGGAGTTATGTGACCTATACCTTATAACACAGGTAGACTTTTCAAGGTCAAGTCTCGGCGAATTCGGACGCTTCGGCTTTGGGCGGGCGCCAATTCCACAGCCAAACTGGACGAGAGCGGCCATCATGAATCTAGTACTGAGGCTGAGCACAGTTGGGACCAACGTTTTGGAGTCTGAAATAAATACAAAATGCTTTGCCGATACGCTGCTTTAGGTGCTGCAGGAGCAAGTTTGAGCTTGAGTATACATGATTGTTGATCCCCACTATTCATTTAAAGGGAAATAATGACCTTTTGATTTTGTTAGCAACAGTTTCTTAGGCTACCGTTATGGTTTTAAAATTATTTTATTTAAATTTAAAAACTAAATAAAATTATTCCCAAATTCAAAGTTGTAAGTTTGGAAAAAATACAAAACAAGTACCTGTGTACTTCATGAAGGTCATTGACAAATTCGTCCTTCCCTACCATTGTTTACATCGAGTGCGGCATTTTTGGAGGCTCTGTGACGTTTCCGATCAAACTGAGCGCTGCTCGGACACACGCTAGTAGCGCTTTCGTTCTCCATGGCAACCAGGCGTCAGCCAATCAAAAGCCAGAAAGGGAATACGTTCTGGCTTTTCATTGGCTCACGCCTGGTTGCCATGGAGAACAAAAGCGCTACTAGCGTGCGTTCGAGCAGCGCTCTGATCCGTGAAGCAATCCGTGAAGCATCCGTGATGCATGACTGACTATCAGTATAAGTCATGAATAATAACAACATGCAAACTATACCAACTCGAATAAAATAATAAATATGCTGGCACTTTCAGACGGTACGGTACCTCATATATGCGCCGAATTCCTTCGCCAAAAAGTCAAATATCTTCGGCTGGAGAGTCTTTTCAGCCAATAGAAGTTCCAGATAAGGATTTCTCAACACGGGCTACAAAACTGCTATTTCAGTTCAAAACCCATGTTGAAGGTGAACTATTTCCTTTAAAGGAAATAGTTCACCTTCGGGAAATTTGTCAGAACACGATTTTATTCTATTTTTTTATACAGTTTTTTTCTTTCAAAAATGGTCCTACATCGCGCCAACTCAGGACAGAAGGTCGTAAATTATTAATTTTATGGTGTGCATTATTGGTCTGCGCATGCTCCATGGCTGGCACTTTCAGACGGTACGGTACATCATATGTGCGCCGTATTCCTTCGCCAAAAAGTCAAATATCTTCGGCTGGAGTCTTTTCAGCCAATAAAAGTTCCAGATAAGGATTTCTCAACACGGGCTACAAAACTGCTATTTCAGTTCAAAACCCATGTTGAAGGTGAACTATTTCCTTTAATGAAATATCGTAAAAATGTCATGGCAGAGGCGGTTTCAGGGGCTTGAAAAGGGGACGTTTCTAGGAAGTATTCAATGCTTGGCGGGAAGCCAACAGACCGATGTAAGGGGAATGTATAGCTATCAAGATGTAAAAGATAGATTCTCCTTCCATTATTTGCATAATTTATTACATATAGAGTTGCAGGGGCGTGTTCAGGCACATGCAAAGAGGGGTGACTGGCATGGTGATGACGATATTCCAACGAATACGACGCAATAGACGGTTATTTTATAATTATATATGCACAAATGAGGACAGGAGATGGAATGACGTCATTTTTTTGCAGAGGCACGCTCAGCAATGGAAGAAAGGGGGTCATATTATTGCCAGGGAACTAAGATGCATGGGCCTACAATGACATAACATACTGAAGTTTTCGGATAAAACATGCACTACAGGGTACTCTACGAACAATTATAAGATAATAGGCGAGTCCAGGAAGTGTAAAAAGGGGGGTAAGCAATGTGAATTGAAGTTGTAAGTGAAATAGTCACTGTTGACTAGTTAGTATCATAATAGCGGATAATATACCTATCAAAAGGTCTTGCGCCTCCCCAGTTTTGATCCTGGATACGCCTATGATGAAGTACAACATGCAAAAAGGAACTATCTACAATCAGTAACGTATTTATAGTGCTGGGTAGCAAATTGCATGTGGTTAATATTTTTCCTATTTTACCTCCCTTTTTCACTAACCTGGTACCGCCTATGGCAAAAAATATGCTTTATAACTGTGTTTTCTAATGTCACAATAACACACGATTTCATTTATACAACAAAAAAAAATGACATAAAAAAATGGTTTTGTTACCGATTTATTTCACACCCATGTTGAGCAGACGCCTATTATTTTTGAATTTTCAAAAACCACCGCCATATGTCAATTTCGAATACAATCTCTATTGATCCCCATCGGTTGCGTTAAAATCGGTTGATAAACATGACAGCTGTGTTGAATCACAAATACCTCTAAAATGTGTAGTTTTTGCCCCCCTGTTGCCCCCTATCAAAAATGTCGGATTGTTTTTTAAAAGAAATATAGATCGTATTGAGGTAAATAAAACACCATTTGATTTTTTTTAAATCGGACGGGTAGATCTCGAGATCTCCGGGGGGCGGAATCCGCCCCCCCCCCCCCTGTTACAAATAGGGGTAGCCAGGAACCTCTTACAAATAAGGTTAAATGAAGTCATTTTGATGGTTTATCTATTTCGTTAGTTTTTGGGATTCTCAGACTGATTGTGTTTCCAAATTTGGGGTACCCCATATTTTTACCTGATCTCAAGGTCAAACCGTGACCTTGAGAGAAAAATACCCCAATCCGTAAATGGAGACTTTTTGATGGTCTATATATTGCATTAGTTGTTGGGATTTTTGATATAGATGATACACGAATTGGACCTCAAAGACACTTTGCCTCTGCCGGTAAGCTCATCAATCCACTGGAACCTCTAGAGTGGGCTGGAAGCCCTAAGAAGGTTGGAGGCCCCTGAAAACGGAGGCCCCATGGAGGTTTGAGACCCCAATGAAATTTCCAAAATTTCACCCATGGGTCATATCCAGACTCAAGTAATTGCAACACCAATTTTAAATCTGACACCCATTTTGCACCATGCTTAGTAGGTATCTATTCCGGTGCATTTTATGGGTGCTATGAGTAGAGGTCTCACAATTTTTTGCATTTCCAACTAGTCAAGATCAGACTCAGCATGAACTTAGCCAGGGACGCAGCCAGACCTTCAGAAAGGAGGGGGGGGCAAGCACATGGGAGAGGCCTCCCGCCCCCAAAAAATACCCCTGGATATGAAAAACTCTACGGATTTCGGCCACTTTATTTTGTGAGGCCCCCTTTTTAGCATTTTTTCTTTGTCTACTTTTGATGAGCTGGATTGAACCAGGACCCTCCATGGGCATTGTACTGAGCGCATTACTAATTTGTATTGTTACGTACGGGAGATAACACTTATCTTAGCTGACAACAGGTGGGGGTCGGCTTTTGAGTGTGGGGGCGGCTGAAATGACGAAAAAATGTACCCCCATTTTGATACGTGTATTTAAGCCTTTGCAGCATTTTGTTATGTGGGTTTTTATGTTATAAAGGTAGGTAGGTATGTACTTGTTAGTTAGCGCGCGGCGCGAAATTTTTACGGTTTTGCCTGATAAAACCCAGAAATATAGACCTTGTAGAGCCTTGTAGAGGATAATATGCTAAAATGATATTCATTCAATTCAGCGTTACGACGAACCGATGACGATGACTATGGCTTCGTTATGACGATGACTACCAATGTGACGCCACGAAGCGGCGTGGAAATGTTAATTTTCGGTCCTGGAAAACAAAATGTTAATATTGGAACCAGACCGTGAGGTGAGATGGCTTGGGGAGATGGTCCTGGCCTGTTTACACTATTAGCTCTTCGGTCCAGCAAATTGTGCACCGCTGGAGCAGCTTCCGGGTGCCGATCTCCTCGTCTTTGCGTTCGCGTCGCCTTTTTCGGAACTCGGCAAACTAGCTAAACATGTAGCCTGCTTGAAACTTAGAAGTGAATATTTTATGAAGGGTATGGGCCCTGGGGCCGGAAATTACCGCCAAGGAGAGCCTCTGCCAGACACTTAATGACATTCTTTTTCCCGTTTTCCAAATTTGTATAAGCAATTGCGAAACTTGTGTCATGCCGCGAAGGGGCGCGAAATTTTCCAGTTTTTAACACTAAAAAGCTGGATTTGTACTGCACTGCAAAAACAATTTTTACGACAAATTGTTAATTTGTCCCTAAAAAAGTGTGTGTGTGTGTGGGGAAGAGGGTTGACCCTCCCCCGCCTTCTAAAAGTGGAAGAAGTTTGCCCAGACCTCCCCTGATCCTCCCGTCGGCGACGCCACTGGTTGACAAATATTGCAGCACACACTCTCCTGAGAGGAAAATTGTTAAATAGTTTTGTACTACCATCAGCCCCCCCCCGAATAAAAAAAAACGCATCAGACTTATCAAATAAACAATTTTAAACCCAAGAAAACATTGCACCAGGTGGGTCAGAGTACAGCACATTACCGCGTATTATGACCGCGCCGACCACGGATAGCAGGCGCTCCAGCTATAGCAGGCGCTCCAGGCGACGGCTAGCAACCCCTGTGCAGGCTCGAGGGCCCCGTTCACAGACTCAATGGCTCTCTGGATAAGCTTGAGAGGGCCCTGAACAGACTCAATGGCCCCTTGGTAAGCCGAGAGGCCCTAAGCAGACTCTAATAGCCCCTGGGCAGGTTCGAGAGGCCCCTGAACAGGATCAATGGACCATTGGGAAAGCCCGAGAGGCCCCTGCACAGACTAATGGCCCCTAGGCAGGTTCAAGAGGCCCTTGAACAGACGCAATGAGCCCCTGGGCAAGCTCGAGAGGCCCCTGGGCAGGTTCGAGAGGCCCCTGAACAGACTCAATGGGCCCCTGGGCAAGCTCGAGAGGCCTCTGGGCAGGCTCTAATGGCCCCTGGGCAGGTCCGAGAGGCCCCTGAACACAGACTCGATGGTCCTCTGGGAAAACTATAATGGGCCCCTGGGCAGGTTCAAGGGGCCCAAAACAGACTATAATGGCCCCTTGCCAGGCTCGAGAGGCCCCTGAGCATGCTCAATGGGCCCCTGGACATGCTCGAGAGGCCACTGGGCAGGTTTGTTGGGCCGTGGGTGGGCTCAATTGGCCCCTGGACAAGTGGATATGTTCTAGAGGCCCCTGGGCAGGTTTATGGGGCCCTGAGTGGGCTCAATGGCCCCCAGGGCATGCTCGAAAGGTCCCTGGGCATGTTTTTGCGCCCTTGAGTGGGCTCAATGGCCCCTGGACATGCTGGAGAGGCCCCTGGTCAGTTTTGTGGGCCCCTCGGTGGGCTCAATGGGCCACTGGACATGCCCAAGAGGCCCCCTGGGTCGGCTTCGAAAGCCCTTTAGTGTCTCTGAGGGCCCTTAACATGCACCAGAGTGACCCTTGCCTGGTTTGAGGGCTCCTCTGTAACCTTTTGAAAGCCATTTAGCTAATGCAAATGGTATCTGGGCCAATCTCGGCGGGGCCCCCAGTGACCCGTAAGGAGGGGGGGGGGGGCAATTTCCCCCCTTGCTTCCCCCTGGCTGCGCCCATGAATTTAGCTACAAAAATGTTTGAAAGCGACAGAAGAGGTAAAATTGGGAATTTGTCTGTTTTTACCACTGGCGGATCCAGGGGGTGGGGGGGGGGGGGGCATTAGGGGCAAATGCCGCCCACTGGAACATGGCGGGCATTCAATACAAGGATGTCCCACGCCCCGCGTGTTCCTGCATTGGCTGTAAGAAGTGATAATTAGGAAGAAGAAAAATCCCCTCCGGTCAATGACTTTCGCTTTGAGGACCCGTCACCCCCCCCCCCCTCCCCCCGCTCAACTAATTTTCGCGCTGACGACCCGACTCCACCTCCTCCCCCCGTTCACCAACTTTTCGCTGATGAAGCGGAGCGAAATATTAGCCCCCCCCCCATTCTCGAACCCTAGATCCGCCAGTGCCATAGCCATTATACGATTATCAATTGTAAAGGTGTTCACTGTTCAGTATAGTAAACGAAGGTTGGTTGAACATTGGATAACACTATTCTTTAGAATTGTGTTTCCATTGTGAAACAAACCTGAGCTGTTCGATTGTATAAACAGTATTTGTTTCTAACATTAAGAGCTCTGATAACGTTCACGAGGCTATCTTACCCCTCGCCCGTGCAGCGTCCGATCAGTGCGTGACCGTGCAGGAGGGGGTACCCCCTCCCCGTGTTAACCCTCGCCCGTGCAGCGTCCGATCAGTGCGTGACCGTGCAGGAGGGGGTACCCCCTCCCCGTGTTAACCCTCGCCCGTGCAGCGTCCGATCAGTGCGTGACCGTGCAGGAGGGGGTACCCCCTCCCCGTGTTAACCCTCGCCCGTGCAGCGTCCGATCAGTGCGTGACCGTGCAGGAGGGGATACCCCCTCCCCGTGTTAACCCTCGCCCGTGCAGCGTCCGATCAGTGCGTGACCGTGCAGCGTCCGATCAGTGCGTGACCGTGCAGCGTCCGATCAGTGCGTGACCGTGCAGGAGGGGGTACCCCCCCCCCCCGTGTTAACCCTCGCCCGTGCAGCGTCCGATCAGTGCGTGACCGTGCAGGAGGGGGTACCCCCTCCCCGTGTTAACCCTCGCCCGTGCAGCGTCCGATCAGTGCGTGACCGTGCAGGAGGGGGTACCCCCTCCCCGTGTTAACCCTCGCCCGTGCAGCGTCCGATCAGTGCGTGACCGTGCAGGAGGGGGTACCCCTCCCCGTGTTAACCCTCGCCCGTGCAGCGTCCGATCAGTGCGTGACCGTGCAGGAGGGGGTACCCCCTCCCCGTGTTAACCCTCGCCCGTGCAGCGTCCGATCAGTGCGTGACCGTGCAGGAGGGGGTACCCCCTCCCCGTGTTAACCCTCGCCCGTGCAGCGTCCGATCAGTGCGTGACCGTGCAGGAGGGGGTACCCCCTCCCCGTGTTAACCCTCGCCCGTGCAGCGTCCGATCAGTGCGTGACCGTGCAGGAGGGGGTACCCCCTCCCCGTGTTAACCCTCGCCCGTGCAGCGTCCTGATCAGTGCGTGACCGTGCAGGAGGGGGTACCCCCCCCCCCCGTGTTAACCCTCGCCCGTGCAGCGTCCGATCAGTGCGTGACCGTGCAGGAGGGGGTACCCCCTCCCCGTGTTAACCCTCGCCCGTGCAGCGTCCGATCAGTGCGTGACCGTGCAGGAGGGGGTACCCCCTCCCCGTGTTAACCCTCGCCCGTGCAGCGTCCGATCAGTGCGTGACCGTGCAGGAGGGGGTACCCCCCCCCGTGTTAACCCTCGCCCGTGCAGCGTCCGATCAGTGCGTGACCGTGCAGGATGGGGTACCCCCCCCCCCCCGTGTTAACCCTCGCCCGTGCAGCGTCCGATCAGTGCGTGACCGTGCAGGAGGGGGTACCCCCCCTAGAGTTTCGCCCCTAATTGGGCTAGAGATTCGATTAAAAAACGAGCGTGTTGCTTGTCACGAGAGGAAACCATTGATACCAGATTTGCAGGTCCTAGGTCATTAGGTGACCTCTGAGGTCATGTCAATGACTCAAAATTCAACACAATTTTACACACAAATTTATACGCATTTACAACACTGTCGCGTGTAAATGCGTATAAATTTAATTTAATCGAGCTAGAATCGCGAATGAGCGTATAATTATGCTAAATTGGTGCCAAATTTTCAATCAGCGTCACAAAATATCCTAGAAACTACCCAATTAAAAAAAGGTCATGTCAGGTCATGTCAGGTCATTTTAGGTCAGTGACCTCGGTTGACCTGTGGAGGCGCATGACCCCAGTGGAACACACAATTATGTAAAATGGATCCCATATTTGAAATCAGCGTCACAAAATGTCCTAGAAACTGCCAGAAGCCAACCAAGTAATATCAGGTCATCGGAGGTTAGTGACCTCGGTTGACCTCTGAAAAAGTTAATCGAGGTCACAATCTCAAGAGAAACCACAACTGTCGCCTGGAAACACCTGTGCATATGCTCCTGAACAACAAACACTATGAAACTGCACAAGTTACAAAGATCAATACTACGGACGCCAGTTGCGCCTGACATGACCTTGAGAAACAGGTCAAAGGTCACGGGTCATGTGACCTACAACTTAAAAATTTCAGTATGTGTCAAATTGTTCACAAGCAGGGTACTGAAAGTTTAATCGCAATCAGGTGATATTTATGCGAGTTATTCCTGAAAAACCGAGGGGGTGGCATCAACCCCCTGCACTGGCGAGGGTTAACCCTATTCCCTGCGGGTAGATTCTGCCCCCCTGGTGGTTTTTCACTTGCCGCTTCTAAACCGTTAGGCTTAGTGTCCTGAAACTTTGTGACTTTTCCCTACATTGAATGGCGCGTGTTGTGTCAAAATTGTAAACAAATCGGTCCAGCAGAGACGGTTCCAGGCTCCTGTTTTGGGGAGGGTGTTATGCATGCGGTTTTGCGGCGCATACTTCCTTCCTGGTTTGCAGTGCAATACATGCGTCAGAAAAATTGCAATGCAATATGCATCATAGATACTGGGATTGTACATATTTTTGGGCAGAGGCGCACTCAGAATAAAAAAAATGGGAGGCGATACCCACCCTCAAATTAGGTCCATCTTCAAATTAGTAAGATGATAAAAGCGTTATGCGCATGGTGCCCCCCATGTTTTTTCCTTGATCCGCCTATGCACAATATATCAAATTTAACAAATTACAGCATATAATGCGCACATCTGACGTTCATGTTGTCCCAAACAATCACGAACAGCGCATATATTCTCTCCAGAAAATCCCCCATTTTACATTCCCTGAATGCGCCTATGATTTTTTATTTTGCTTTTTGTCTTTTGATATATTAAATACCAGTACATATGAAGCTCAAAAACGTTTGGAGCACGAAAATCGGTCGAGCCACATGGCCGCAATGACCTTTCAAAAAACACCAACAAATTTCGGATTTTTTGCCCCCTGGCCTCCCCATTTTTGAACAAAACAAAATTGCGGGGTTCAAAAAGAGAGATCTTGTCATGATGAAGCGAATGAAGTTTTCCCCATCGAAATCGACCTAGTGGTTCTCGAAATCTCTGGGGGGGGGGGGGCAGAATCTGCCCCCCGCAGGTTAACGTAATTCTGGCCGCTCGCAGGGAATAGGGTTAAGCACACACACACACCTCTATAATCTTATTATGGATTATACTCAGTGGCGTCGCCACAACATTTTCGGTGGGGGGGGGGGGCAGCCAGGGCTTTGCATGGGAGGCCAGAGGGCCAAGTCTTTTTTGCTGGGGAGGGGGGGGGGCAGACCCATAGGGCTAATGTTAAAAGCCTGCGAATATGGGGGGGGGGGGGGGGGCTGAATTCTTGCCTGAGCGATTCTGGTGGGTCACAAGCACAAGCCCCTTCCGTGGCAGGCATATTTGGAAATGTCGAATACAACATCCAGACCTATCATACTTATAGGGAGCCAAAGTCTGTCAAAAATAGAGATATTGCTCTGACAATTGGTTTGGGCATCGTCCATACTTGGTTCTCATTTATATTCCGGTTTTGGAATATTATTTGATGATATTTTATATGATTTGATATTACACAATTAAAGGGACTGTCCCACGTTTTTGAAAGTTGTTATATCACACTTAATTGTATGTCTCCATGTCAAGCGAGGTCAGCTGCACATGTTCGTAATTTTTTCCCCGACAAAAATACTTATCTTGGAAGATATTCAACTTTTAGTTTTAAGCGGAAAGTTGGGTTGGTGACGTCATATGATTTTTTTTTTAATAATAGGGAAATCCTTTCTGCTGCCAAATGTATGGCACAATTTTTTGTCGACATCTATTGCGCAAGTGTCTCAAGGGCGGATTCAGGATATTTTAGGAGGGGTGGCCGCAGGCCAATTTAGGGGCGCCTTCCAAAGAAAGGGCGCCGTCACTGACCGAAAAGGCGCGGTCACTGGCCGAAAGGGTGCCGTCAATGGCCGAAAGGGCGCAGTCACTGGCCGGAAGGGCGCCATCAATGGCCGAAAGGGCGCCGTCAATGGCCGTAAGGGAGCCGTCACTGGCCGGAAGGGCGCCTCGGGTCAAAAGGACCAGGTCATGACCTGTATGACCTGATACTCGATAAGTTACTTTCAACAGGGCGCCCAAAAGGGCGTCCAAGCGGTCCATAGGGACGCTGCGTGCTCACGGGCTGCCCATCGCCGGGAGCCTGGTGGCGCCCGGCGACAGACAGCCCGTGGGGCGCCCTTCTGGCGGGGGGGGGGGGGGGGGGGGGGTGGCAGCGACCGCTGCGGCCACCCCCTGGATCCTCCCCTGAGGTGTCTAGATTGGCTAGCACTATCAGCTGAAGTTGTTGCAACAGTTGGCCGCCAGGGACTGCTAGTGAGCCAGGGTGTTTGACGTCGCAAGCAAATGGTACCACTAAATATTGATTGATTGGGTGATTTATAAATAAATAAATATTTAGCGTTAAATATTTAACTGGTACCATTTGCTTGCGACGTCATAACACCCTGGCTCACTAGCAGTCCCTGGTCAGCGGCGACGTCATAACACCCTGGCTCACTAGCAGTCCCTGGTCAGCGGCGGTGCATAACACCCTGGCTCACTAGCGGTCCCTGGTCAGCGGCGGCGCCACCGGGGAGTCAGGAAGGGGCAGCCCCCCCCCTGTCGTCGGGCAGGGGGGCAAAGATATCGTTTTGTCCCTCCTGTCATTTAAGGAGGCCCCCTACCCATGCTTCAAAGAGGCCCCATCTCGCAGGTTCCATCGCGGAAGTCACAGGTGCCCCTGGAAGCCAGAAGGGGTCCTATGGAGGTCAGAGGGGGCCTTTGAAGGCCAGAGGAGGCCATCTGGAAGTCAGAGGGGAGGTCAGAGGTGGGCCCCTGGAGTCAGAGTGGGTCGTTTGGAGGTCAGAAAAGCCATCGAAGGCCAGAGGGGGGCATCTGGAAGCCAGAGAGGCCCTCTGGAGGTCAAAGGCCAGGGGTCCCCCGCAAGGGCGTAGGCAAGACGGGGGGGGGGGGGGGCAAGGGGGCCATGGCCCCCCTGGAGGCCAGGCAGGCTCCTCTGGCGACCGAACGAGGGCCCCCTGGGGCCGAAGCCCCCGGGGGCTTCGGCCCCAGGGGAAGAAGAAGAGTGTTTTGGATGGTGGCAGGCGCCCGCGAAACGCATTACGTCGCATAAAAGAACGCCCACCAACTTAAACAAATCGTAACACGAATAAATACCAACACTTGCTTGTCTGTTAACCCGCGAGTTACTGGGGTATATTTCATAACGCGACTTACTGGGGGGGGGGGGGGGGGGGGCTATTTCCTCCCCCTCGTATCTCCGGAACTACTTGACCGAATGTAAAAATTCAAACCGCATTCGATAGCCCTGGGAAGGAAATTTATCAACGGAAACATAATATTGTTGACCTTGGGGTCACCGATGACGTCACAGGTCAGGTCAAGTACAAAATGTTTGACAGTGTCAAAAAGTCTCGATGGATGGAATTGTCGCGCAAAATTGCGATATTAAACGCATAAGCAGTCGATAAATCGATATGATTCGTGTGTCTGACACTTCTAAGTACCTTTCTAAGCTATTTATGACCTTGGGTCAGATCAAGGCCATCCAAGGTCACGAGGTCGAACTGCAGATTACGGTCATTAGGCGTTGTAACACATGTTTATGGGTTTATTTTTCGTCTAGAATGCGAAAAATGACCTTAGAACATTGTTAGTTCCATATAGATAGAAGTAAAAAGCAAAAACGAAAATGCCTTTTTTATGCATAGTAATGCTGTGAGAGGTGGTCGATTTTTGTCATCTAAAGGTCATAAATCAGTCATTTTTTAAGATATCGATTTCACATTTGGTACACATATTCACCGAATACGTCTCGATCACATACAGTCCAGTTTTTGGATAATTCTGATTTTTGTGCATAATATGCATTACTATGCATACAAAACGCATTTCCGTTTTTGATTTTTACTTCTATTTATATGGAACAAACAATGTTCTAAGGTATTTTTGTTGCGTTCTAGACGAAAAACAAACCCATAAACATGTGTTAAAACGCCTAATGACCGTAATCTGCAGTTTGACCTCGTGACCTCGGATGACCTTGACCTGACCCAAGGTCAGAAACAGCTTAGAAAGGTACTTAGAAGTATCAGACACACGAATCATACCGATTTATCGACTGCTGAAGCGTTTAATATCGCAATTTTGCGCGACAATTCCATCCATCGAGACCTTTTGACACGGTCAAACATTTTGTACTTGACCTGACCCGTGACGTCATCTGTGACCCCGAGGTCAACAATATTATAATCTCCTTGATCAATTTCACAGGGCTATCGAATGCCTTGTGCATTTTTACATTCGGTTCAGTAGTTCCGGAGATACGGGGGGGGGATAGCCTCCCCCCAGTAAGTCGCGTTATGAAATATACCCCAGTAACTCGCGGTTTAACAGACAATCAAGTGCTGTTATTTACTCGTGTTACGATTTGTTTAAGTTGGTGGGCGTTCTTTTATGCGACGTAATGCGTTTCGCGGGCGCCTGACACCATCCAAAACACTGGGGCCTTCGGCCCCAGGGGGCCCTCGTTCGGTCGCCAGAGGGGCCTGTCTGGCCTCCAGGGGGGCCATGCCCCCTTGCCACCCCACCCCCCCCCTTGCCTACGCCCTTGCAGGGGACCCCTGACCTTTGACCTCCAGAGGGCCTCTCTGGCTTCCAGAGGGCCCCTCTGGCCTTCGATGGCTTTTCTTACCTCCAAAGACCCCCTCTGACCCCAGGCGCCCACCTCTGACCTCCCCTCTGACTTCCAGATGACCTCCTCTGGCCTTCAAAGGCCCCCTCTGACCTCCATAGGACCCCCTCCGGCTTCCAGGGGCACCTGTGACCTCCGCGATGGGACCTGCGAGATGGGGCCTCTTTGAAGCATGGGGAGGGCCTCCTTAAATGACAGGAGGGCAAAACCATATATTTGCCCCCCTGCCCGACGACAGGGGGGGGGGGGGCGACTGCCCCTCCTGACTCCCCGGTGGCGCCGCCGCTGACCAGGGACCGCTAGTGAGCCAGGGTGTTATGACGTCGCAAGCAAATGGTACCAGTTAAATATTTAACGCTATTTTTTTATTAAATAAATAAATCAATAAATCAATATTTAGTGGTACCATTTGCTTGCGACGTCAAACACCCTGGCTCACTAGCGGTCCCTGGCGGCCAACTGTTGCAACAACTCACACTGATAGTGCTAGCCAATCCAGACACCTGCGCAATAGATGTCGACAAAAAACTGTGCCATACATTTGGCAGCAGCAAGGATTTCCCTGTTATAAAAAAAAAAATATGACGTCACCAACCCAACTTTCCGCTTAAAACTTAAGGTTGAATATCTTCCAAGATAATTGTTTTCTCTAGGAAAAAAAGTTCACGAACATGTTCAGCTGACCTCGTCTGACATGGAAACATGCAATTAAGTGTGATTTGACAACTTTCAAAACCGTGGGACAGTCCCTTTAATTGTGTAATATCAAATCATATAAAACATCATCAAATCATATTCGAAAACCGGAATATAAATGAGAACCAAGTATGGACGATGCCTAAACCAATTTGCAAAGCA
Source organism: Chirona hameri (assembly GCA_036785665.1). NCBI lineage: Eukaryota > Metazoa > Arthropoda > Thecostraca > Balanomorpha > Balanidae > Chirona > Chirona hameri. Next base: position 18,046 of record JAXIVJ010011749.1, on the reverse strand, counting down.
ATATCTCTATTTTTGACAGACTTTGGCTCCCTATAAGTATGATAGGTCTGGATATTGTATTCGACATTTCCAAATATGCCTGCCACGGAAGTGTGGGGGGGGGGGGGGGGGGCTGGACGCACCAGGATCGCTCCGTCCGGAATCCGGCCCCCATATTCGCAGGCTTTTAACATTAGCTCTATCGGACTGCCCCCCCCCCCCCAAAAAAAAAAAAACTTGGCCCTGGCTGGCCTCCATGCAAAGCCCTGGATGCCCTCCCCCTCCCCACCGAAAATTTGGTGGCGACGCTACTGAGTATAATCCATAATAAGATTCTAGAGGTATGTGCGCTTAACCCTATTCTCTGCGGGCAGCCAGAATTACGTTAACCTGCGGGGGGGGGGAATTTTGGTTTTGTTTAAAAATGGGGGGCCAGGGGGTAAAAAATCCGAAACATTTGGGTGTTTTTTGAAAGGTGATTGCAGCCATGTGGCTCGACCGATTTTCATGCTCCAAACGTTTTTGAGCTTAAAATGTACTGGTTTTTAATATATCAAAAGACAAAAAGCAAAATAAAAAATAATAGGCGCTTTCAGGGAATGTACAATGGGGGATTTTCTGGGAAACATATTTTTTTTTCTGGGAAGCAGGATTTTCTGTGCTGTACGTGATTATTTGGGACGACATGAACGTCACATCTCGGCATTATATGCTGTAATTTGTTAAATTTAATATATTGCGCATAGGCGGATCCAGGAAAAACATGGGGGGGGGGCACCATGCATGGTGCCCCCCCCCCCCCATGGTTTAAAGCGTTACGCGCATGCGCGTAACGCTTTAATCCTCTCACTAATTTGAAGTTGGACCCAATTTGAGGGTTGGTATCGCCTCCCATTTTTGTATCCTGAGTGCGCCTCTGCCCCAAAAATATGTACAATCCCAGTATCTATGATGCATATTGCATTGCAACTGTTTCTGACGCATGTATTGCACTGCAAACCAGGAAGGAAGTATGCGCCGCAAAACCGCATGCATAACACCCTCCCCAAAACAGGAGCCTGGAACCGTCTCTGCTGGACCGATTTTTTTTTACAATTTTGACATAACACGCGCCATTCAATTTTGGGAAAAGTCAAAAAGTTTCAGGACGCTAGGCCTAACGGTTTAGAAGCGGCAAGTGAAAAACCACCAGGGGGCAGAATCTGCCCCCGCAGGGAATAGGGTTAACCCTCGCCAGTGCAGGGGGTGGATGGCACACCCTCGGTGTTTCGGGAATAACTCGCGTAAATATCATCTGATTGCGATGAAACTTCCAGTACCTTACTTGTGAACAGTTTGACACATATTCTGACATTTTTGAAGTTGTAGGTCACATGACCCGTGACCTCTGACTTGTTTCTCAAGGTCATGTCAGGCGACACTGGCGTCCGTAGTATTGATCTTTGTAACTTATGCAGTTTCATAGTGTTTTTTTGTTTGTTCAGGAGCATATGCACAGGTGTTTCCAGGTGACAGTTGTGGTTTCCCATGGGATTGTGACCTTGATTAACCTTTTCAGAGGTCAACCGAGGTCATTGACCTCCGATGACCTGATATTACTTTTTTGGCTGCTGGCAGTTTCTAGGACATTTTGTGACGCTTATTTGTGACGCTTATGTGACGATTTATTTATCTGCATTTTGCTGTGACACATGTATGGCTTCAAATTTATTGTGCCTCAAATAACCCTCAATTTGAAAGTGAAATAACAACATTTTCTATTTCAAAAATTAAATTATGTGAAATTACAATACAATATGTACATACAATATGTACTAACATATGGGGACGAACAGTATAATCCATCACTATCTCTGGTTTGGATGTTATTTGTAAACCAGTCATAGGGCCAGCAATGAAGTAAGTGCTCCAAGAAGCGTGACAACGTCCCTGATTGGTCAATGCAACAAGTCGCATACATTAAATACGTCACCGTCCTTGGCCAAGTTAATCCGCGGAATGCATCACGGTTTTCTTAAACGTTAATTGATTGATTATGGATAAACGGTTTAGATAAATGTTTCATGTGTTCATTGCAATATATTAAATACTTGTTTGTTGGAAATTGATGGGAAACAATATTTTTGCTTTGTTTTTAATAAGTCTAATTATCTAAAGATCCGCCAGGGTTTCAATCGACCTTGCTTCTACCTCACGATGTACAAGTCTGCTAAATTATGGTCTGTTGAAGTATACGCTTTTGTGTATCAAATATAAACGTTTGGCATATTGCTTCATCCAAATTAGCATGTGTTTTCGTGAACGGATACTATTTCCTTTCAAATCCATGTAAGATGAGGCCTTGAAACACAGACGGCCAGAGCGCCCCTCAGGCGGTCAAAGAGTGCCCTCAGGCGGACAGAGCGCCCCTCTCAGGCGGACAGAGCGCCCTCTCTCAGGCGGCCAGAGCGCCCCCTTTCAAGCAGCCAGAGCGCCCCCTCTCAGGCGGACAGAGCGCCCCTCTCAGGCGGCCAGAGTGGCGAGCGCCCCCTCTCAGGCGTCCAGAGCGCCCCCTCTCAGGCGACCAGAGCGCCCCTCTCAGACGGCCAGAAGGCCCCCTCTCAGGCAGCCAGAGCGCCCCCTCTCAGACGGCCAGAGAACCCCCTCTCAGGCGGCCAGAGCGTCCCATCTCAGGCGGCCAGAGCGCCCCTCTCAGGCGGCCAGAGCGCCTCCTCTCAGGCGGCCAGAGCGCCCCCTCTCAGGACAACATCCCCTGCCAAACACAAAGTGCCCCTCGACTGAGTTTGGGGGGGGGGGGGGGGGGAACTCCCCCTGCCCCCCCCCCCCCCTCCTTCATCAGTGGCGGCCACTGATGTCATGTCATTTTTGGTGGAAAAACGATAAATGTTTAAACAATCGTAGAAAATAGAGTTTTGAAGCAAATTGCAACAAAAAAGTCAAAAGAAAGGAAATTACATTCTCTTTCAAAATAGCTATCTCGAATTAAAAACAAAAATGTTTTTGACCCCCAAAATAAAAACGAAATGATTTTGTTTCGGAACAAATCAAAAAAATCATTTTTTTTATTTGAAAAGTAAATTTCTTAAGCTCGAATACCAAAATAAGGTGACCGGCCCAAATCCGCGGATAAAAAAATGGGGGTACGATCTTTTTGCTTTCTCGATCGATCTTTTGGATCTTTTTGCCACAAAAAAAAATGCCCCTTCCCCACACGGAGAGAGGCTGGATCCGTCAGTGAAGCAGTGAAACCTTTTGTCTTTCTTTAGTACATGTAAAACAATACATTTTTAGAGATGTTCAACGATAATGGTAAGTCTCTTCTACTTTCATGTTCTTTCCACCCCTACTCTATCTTTGTTTTAATCCTCTCTCACTGGGAGGATGCAATTCACCAAAATGCAAAAAGTAAGAGGATGTACTACAGCAAATGACTGGCAATTGCAAATGACTTTTTCAATATCTTTGAAAAATTTGATTTTGTGAGCATTTTTTCCAAAAAAAAAAAAACAATTGGGGTAAAAAACTTTCTTTTTTTTTGAAATTTCGAGATAGCTGGTTTGTATCTCTTGCAATTATCTACCTTTTAGCGTTTTTCGATTGCATTTTGCTTCAAATGCGGCATTTGTACGGCCTGGCAAAGTCTAGCTGATTTTGGTATCAAACTCTTGTTTAGTGACGTCACTAAATTCACTATATCTATAAAAAAAACAATCTGACGATTTTTTTCTTCTCAAAAGGTGTACAAATGATGCTCGGATAGGAACTGAAAGTTTGGCGTCGATATATGCATTATGTATTGAGATATTCCTAATATTCCTAAGGGGGGGGGGGGGGGCTAAAACCCCCCCCCCCCCCCCCAGTGACTCGCGGGTTAAGCACAAAAACCAAATGGCAGTCGCCAACCCCATTCTCCACCCATTCGCGTCAGAGGTGTCAGAATACGTCATCCTGGTATAGCTGAGCAACGGCTGGACCGATTAAAGGGATATTGCCACCTCCGGAGAATTTCTAAAAAGCAACTTAACATAGCATTCTCGATATTTTATTATGAAGAGGCTAAGGTTGTTGAAAATATAATTAACTTCATACGCTTTTTCATTGTAAAGTGCACTGACAGAATGGTGATGTTGAGTTTGCAATATTCAAAAGCAAATCATAGTTTGCAAAGAAGTGATTGTGAATAGTAATGAGGCGACTCCGATTTTACGAATGTGTGCCAATCATGAGCGGTACGAATGTATTTTGTGATCTAAGGGGGGGGGGAGAGTTTCGGGAACCAAATTTTGCAGGTGAAATCGGACACGCTTAATCTACCGATACACACCAAAAAACTCCATATTGGCCCGCGAGGTGGCAATATCCCTTTAAGCTGAAATTTGGTGTGTGGTTTGAGACCACACTTCTGGCAATGTCGCGCAAGTCGAACTCTAGGTCACACCGCACGTGCGCACGTGTACACCCCTGTTCCGTAACTCAGAAACGGCTGGGACGATAAAGCTGAAATTTGGTGTGTGATTTGAGACCACAACACTGGCAATGTCACGCAAGTCAAACTCCGGGTCACACTGCACGTGCACACGCGCACACGTGCACAACCCTATTCTTGACCAATTTCCTTGATATCGGGTTTCTACGGGCTCGCTCGTCCCTCGCCGATTACGGCGTCTTCTTGGTATCCAATAACAGCATCTCGTCTGAGTCCCTTTGTTTATTCCCCAATTCACACCAGCAATATCATGAACATGTCCAGGTGTACGATATGATTGCACCGATGACACCACCACTGGCCGATTACAGGCTGAGATTCCACATCCCTCCTCCTTCCTCGTCCGGCCTTCTATGTCCTCTTTCAGTCCTCCGTACGCCTCCAGCAGTCCCATCCTCCTCCAATGCTCCTCATGCCTCCAACAGTCCCATCCTCCTCCAATGCTCCTCATGCCTCCAACAGTCTCATCCTCCTCCAATGCTCCTCATGCCTCCAACAGTCCCATCCTCCTCCAATGCTCCTCATGCCTCCAGCAGTCCTATCCTCCTCCAATGCTCCTCATGCCTCCAACAGTCCCGAATCCTTCAGCAGCTGTGGCAGCGCACGGAAACCCTTCACCCCGACCTTAGCTCCGGCGACCGCGCAGGCGGCGCGCAGGGCCTGGGGCACGTGGTCGCCGCGCTGCAGTCGCCAGATGGCGGCGGCAATGAACGTGTCTCCTGCGCCGACTGTGTCCACCACCTGCGGAGGCCGGTGTGCCTCGCTGGTGACGACCGAGCCGTCCGGCAGGCAGGCGGCCGCCCCCAGCTCTCCCCACGGACAGATCAGTACAGAGCTGCCGGGCAGATAGATACACCGCGTCAGATTCACCACAGACGCGTCATATTCCCCACAGACGTGTCAGATTCACCACAGACGCGTCAGAACCACAGACGCGTCAGATTCACCACAGACGCGTCATATTCACCACAGACGCGTCAGATTCACCACAGATGCGTCAGATTCACCACAGCCGTGTCAGATTCACCACAGACGCGTCATATTCACCACAGACGCGTCAGATTCACCACAGATGCGTCAGATTCACCACAGACGCGTCAGATTCACCACAGACGTGTCAGATTCACCACAGACGTGTCAGATTCACCACAGACGCGTCAGATTCACCACAGACGCGTCATATTCACCACAGATGCGTCAGATTCACCACAGACGCGTCAGATTCACCACAGATGCGTCAGATTCACCACAGATGCGTCAGATTCACCACAGATGCGTCAGATTCATCACAGATGCGTCAGATTCACCACAGATGCGTCAGATTCACCACAGATGCGTCAGATTCACCACGCTATCAGATAGCCGTGTCAGATACACCACAGACGCGTCAGATTCACCACAGATGCGTCAGATTCACCACGCTATCAGATAGCCGCGTCAGATTCACCACGCTATCAGATAGCCGCGTCAGATTCACCACGCTATCAGATAGCCGTGTCAGATTCACCACAGACGTGTCAGATTCACCACAGACGCGTCAGATTCACCACAGACGCGTCAGATTCACCACAGATGCGTCAGATTCACCACGCTATCAGATAGCCGTGTCAGATACACCACAGACGCGTCAGATTCACCACAGATGCGTCAGATTCACCACGCTATCAGATAGCCGCGTCAGATTCACCACGCTATCAGATAGCCGCGTCAGATTCACCACGCTATCAGATAGCCGTGTCAGATTCACCACAGACGCGTCAGATTCACCACAGACGCGTCAGATATACCATAGACGCGTCAGATACACCACAGACGCGTCAGATTCACCACAGACGCGTCAGATATACCATAGACGCGTCAGATTCACCACAGACGCGTCAGATTCACCATAGACGCGTCAGATTCACCACAGATGCGTCAGATACACCACAGACGCGTCAGATTCACCACAGCTGTGTCAGATTCACCATAGCCGTGTCAGATTCACCATAGCCGTGTCAGATTCACCACAGACGCGTCAGATTCACCACAGACGCGTCAGATTCACCACGCTATCAGATAGCCGTGTCAGATTCACCACAGACGCGTCAGATTCACCACAGATGCGTCAGATTCACCACAGACGCGTCAGATTCACCACAGACGCGTCAGATTCACCACAGACGCGTCAGATATACCACAGACGCGTCAGATTCACCACAGACGCGTCAGATTCACCACAGACGCGTCAGATTCACCATAGCCGTGTCAGATACACCATAGACGCGTCAGATTCACCACAGACGCGTCAGATATACCACAGACGCGTCAGATTCACCACAGACGCGTCAGATTCACCATAGCCGTGTCAGATACACCATAGACGCGTCAGATTCACCACAGACGCGTCAGATATACCACAGACGCGTCAGATTCACCACAGACGCGTCAGATTCACCATAGCCGTGTCAGATTCACCATAGCCGTGTCAGATACACCATAGCCGTGTCAGATACACCACAGACGCGTCAGATTCACCACAGACGCGTCAGATTCACCACAGACGCGTCAGATTCACCACAGACGCGTCAGATTCACCATAGCCGTGTCAGATTCACCACAGACGCGTCAGATTCACCACAGACGCGTCAGATATACCATAGACGCGTCAGATACACCACAGACGCGTCAGATACACCACAGACGCGTCAGATTCACCACAGATGCGTCAGATTCACCACAGACGCGTCAGATTCACCATAGCCGTGTCAGATTCACCACAGACGCGTCAGATTCACCACAGACGTGTCAGATTCACCATAGCCGTGTCAGATACACCATAGCCGTGTCAGATACACCATAGCCGTGTCAGATACACCATAGCCGTATCAGATACACCATAGCCGTGTCAGATACACCACAGCTGTGTCAGATTCCCCACGCTATCAGATAGCCGTGTCAGATTCACCATAGACGCGTCAGATACACCACAGACGCGTCAGACACTGACGACCGACTCCGATTGTGCTTACAATAGACGTCCAATACACCGGCAGCGAACACCTGAGGATGACTGAATTTACACCGCCAGCGAAAACCTGAGGATGACTGATCTTACACCGGCAGCGAACACCTGAGGATGACTGATCTTACACCGGCAGCGAACACCTGAGGATGACTGATCTTACATCGGCAGCGAACACCTGAGGATGACTGATCTTACACCGGCAGCGAACACCTGAGGATGACTGATCTTACACCGGCAGCGAACACCTGAGGCTGACTGATCTTACACCGGCAGCGAACACCTGAGGATGACTGATCTTACACCGGCAGCGAACACCTGAGGATGACTGATCTTACATCGGCAGCGAACACCTGAAGATGACTGATCTTACACCGGCAGCGAACACCTGAGGATGACTGATCTTACATCGGCAGCGAACACCTGAGGATGACTGATCTTACACCGGCAGCGAACACCTGAGGATGACTGATCTTACACCGGCAGCGAACACCTGAGGCTGACTGATCTTACACCGGCAGCGAACACCTGAGGATGACTGATCTTACATCGGCAGCGAACACCTGAAGATGACTGATCTTACACCGGCAGCGAACACCTGAGGATGACTGATCTTACACCGGCAGCCAACACCTGAGGATGACTGATCTTACACCGGCAGCGAACACCTGAGGATGACTGATCTTCCACCGGCAGCGAACACCTGAGGATGACTGATCTTACACCGGCAGCGAACACCTGAGGATGACTGATCTTACACCGGCAGCGAACACCTGAGGATGACTGATCTTTTGAAGCTGCACTAGGCTATATCTCGGTGAAGGTTGCTTGGATGGGCCGAGGACGAGTGTAGCGGTCGCCGGTCCTAGGCAAATACGGCTGCAGTTCCGTTTCTACGACATGCCAGGAACAGTTGATGAAGCCGTTCCGAATTAGCGTAGAATGTCCATCTTGAACGGTATGATATAAGACACTGCTAAATAGACTCTAATTTGGTAACCTAGGATTATCGAAATTTCAACAGATATATTTAACGCTCTACATTTGATAGCTGCTATTGTGTGGGTAAAACAAAGTGCCTCACTGAAAAAAATTTCAGCATTAAATGCGCTTTAAATGTAAGACATAAATTAACTCACATAAACCATGTGCTCTTACCCAGGAAGCGTCTTGTCCTTCAGTCCGCGAACAGCTGACTCCATGTCTGTGAAGCCTTTCGACATGGCGACATCTTTTGAGATGAAAACGACGTCCCCCAGAGAGAACAGGGTGTCCAGTTCCGGTCTATTGGGCTTCTCCAACTCCACGGAGATCGTCAACTTGTGATCAGACATCTTCTCTCGTTCAGCACGAATGCATTCCATCATCTTACTCACATTTGTGATGTTCCGGCCCTTATAATGCAAAAGACAAAACAAAACAGGAGTAACAATTAAATCATTGCTGCTTCAACAAAGTTAAATTGTCGGAAAATTAAATGGCATGCGTATTCCAAACCAGGTTATATAGCAAGGTATGTCATGTCCGCCAAAAACAGGGTATCAAGGCCTGTGAATTGTCGATGGTCGTGACGTCACCGGTACATGACTTTTGTTAGCCGGCATGATCAGCATGCAAAATCCCATTGGGATCCCCCTCTAACTCGAACACTAAAAAGGCTAGCAAGACGCAGAAAACAGTGTTCTAAAACTCTGTACAAGGCCATTCGAAGTTATTTCGGAAATTATTTGGCTCAGATCAATATTGAAGTCACCAGAAGTCATCAAAGGTCACATTTTCCAAGTGAAGGACTTTGCTCTAGAAACCCCCAAATATCTCGGGAACTATGAGAGCTAGTAACAAACGAATTTGTTTTTCTCGAAAGCTCAGAAAATTCAAATCCCCATAATTGTACTAAAATGTAAGATCAGGTCAATAGTTTAGGCCCCAGAGGTCACTAAAGGTCACGAGGACAATTTTTCCAAAACGTTTTTCATAAATAACTTTGTATTGGTTTAACATATAGCAGTAATTTTAACACCATCGTGTTTGTCTCGTAAAGGCGCTTCGAAACAACGTATTAATGGTGACCAGGTTAGGTCAACTTCAAAATTTGATATCAGGTCTTTTGGTGACCCAGGTAGGTCATGTTGCATATGGGGCGACGCGAATCGACGAGACAAACACAGTGGTGTCATTTGCACGTCTCTAGCTTTATTCTATCAAGAGTTATTGGCAAAACTGTGCTGGTGACCTGATATGACCTCAGCCGACCTTGCAGAGATCACTCAGCAACAATTGCACCTGGATCATCAATAATGAGCTAAAATAATATGATTCTGAAATAATTGGCCTGATCCAATGCATATTCTCTGAAAAGGAAGCATTTGCATATTTTCCCAAATTGACTTATAATGGGGAAGTCACGAAATTGACCTGACCTTAGGCCACCGATGCAAACAAAAACGAGATAAACGAATTGAAGGTACTTATGACCTTATGAAATCCTGCAAGTTTCAAATTTATCGGACAAACACTGTGGCTTTGGAGTTTGGCACGACCACAAACATGTTTTTGGATGTAAGGTCACTTGACGTGACCTGGTGACAATGTGGGTAATTGATGCACACGCAGCCGTGTCAAATCTACGCACCGCTGTTTTCTCGCTATTCTCGAGAAATCTCAAGGGTGGTCAAAGTGACGCCACCACCAGATCTCCTCGGATTTAGGCCACTATATTTGGCTGGGCCTCTACATAGTCGCAAAAGAACGTCGGGCAGGCCCATGTTAAAGTCTCAGGCCTTCCGAGGGCCCCCTCAGGCCTACCGAGGGCCCCGTCAGACCGACTGAGGGCCCATCAGGAGGGCCCCCTCAGGCCGACTGAGGGCCTTCTGTCGGCGTTAGAGGGCCCCTCAGGCTGGCTGGGGGCACCTCGGGGCCCCAGCCAGCATTTAGCATTTGCCCCCCACCCCATTATAAAATTTGGCACGGCTATGTGTGCATCAATTACCCACATTCTGTGAAAGTGTTAACTTCGGGTCGTCTCAAGTCAGGTTACCAGGTCACGTCAAGTGACCTTACCTCCAAAAATATTTGTGGTCGTGCCAAAGCCACAGTGTTTGTCCCATAAATTTGAAACTTGCAGGATTTCACAAGGTCATAAGTACCTACAATTCGTTTATCTCGTTTTTTTTGTATCGGTGACCTAAGGTCAGACAAATTTCATGACCTCCCATTATAAGTCAATTTGGGAAAATATACAAATGCTTCCTTTTCAGATAATATGCATTGGATCACGCCAATTCTTTCATAATCATGTTATTTTAGCTTATTATTGATGACCCAGGTGCAATTGTTGCTCAGTGACCTCTGCAAGGCCGGCTGAGGTAATACCAGGTCACCAGCACCATTTTGCCAATAACTTTTGATATAATTAAGATGGAGACGTGCAAATTACACCACTGTGTTTGTCTCGTCGAGTCGCGCCGCTCTATATGCAACATGACCTACCTGGGTCACCAAATGATCTTGACCTGAGGTCAAATTTTGAAGTTGACCTAACCAGGTCACCATTAATGTTGTTTTTAAGCGTCTTTACGAGACAAACACGATGGTATTAAAATTACTGCTACAGATCTAACCAATAAAAAGTTACTTATGAAATCTTTTTGGAAAAAAATGTCCTCGTGACCTTTGGTCACCTCTGTGACCTTTGGTCACCTCTGGGGCCTAAACTATTGACCTGAGCGCTTAAATTTGAGTGAATTGTGGCGAATAAAATTGTCATGAGCTTTGGATTGCTGTTTTCCGTTTGTTACTAGCTCTCATAGTTCCCGAGATATTTGGGGGTTTCTAGAGTAAATTCTTTACTTCGAGAATGTGACATTTTATGACCTCTGGTGACCTTAATATTGACCTCAGCCAAATAATATCCGAAGTAACTTCGAATGGTCGTATATAGAGCTTTCTAACGCTGTTTTCTGCGTCTTGCTAGCCTTCTTTTTAGTTTTCGAGTTAGAGGGGGGATCCCAATTGGTTTTTGCACGCTGATCATGCCGGCTAGCAAAAGTCATGTACCGTTGACGTCACGACCAATTAGGGGCTGGTATTGGATGGGACCCTCCCGCGCAGTGGCGCACGCAGTATTCCATTTCGGGGGTCAGAGCCCTAAAAGCGGGCCCCACCTTTTTTAATAGAAAACTTCGCGGATTTCGGTCACTTGTTTTTGAGCGGGCTCTCTACAGCATGGGATCTGAGACATGATAATTATATTGTCAATGTCGTGCAAGGTGACTGCGTGTGCTACTGATGTGCGAATTTTAGGTGCGTGTGCTACTGATGTGCGGTACAACTATCGAGAGTTGACGAAATAGGGTCAATGACAACACGCAGTAGTGGTGAACCGATACGGTATTTTCGTAGCTGGTATGTGTGATCAGTTGGCGCGATAGATAGCTGATTTTTACAACATACAGTATCGCAACAAATGTGGAGACGGTCTCGCGCATGATTTGGGAAGACAACCAACGGATCCAGGGTCTGGTGTCAACCAGTTTCTGGATAGCTGTCTGGAAGCTGCGCACAGGCTTTCTGGAGTTTGGTCAAAATGAGAGAAGCACGGGGAACAGATCAGAACAGACCTCTACCAGAAACGGGCCCGTATCAAGAATATGCAAGGCTGGGCCCTGCTGTGACCGAGCCCTCGTCCTGACCGGGCCCAATATCACGCCTTTGTGTTGTTTCCGGGCCCTCGTCCTGACTGGGCCACATGTCACGCCTTTGCCAGTACAGGGCCCCTGCTACTATCGGGCCTGACCAAGACCAGGCCCTTACCAGAAACGGGCCCGTATCAAGAATATGCAGGGACCGGGCCCTGTTGTGACCGGGCCCTCGTTCTGACCGGACCCCATATCACGCCTTTGCCAAGAGCGGGCCCCTGCCTCGATCGGGCCTGACCAAAACCGGGCTCCTACCCGAAACGGGCCCGCATCAAGAATCTCCCAGGACCGGACCCTGTTGTGACCGGGTTCTCGTCCTGACCGGGCCCCATAACATGCCTTTGCCAGCACCGGGCCACTGCCTCGATCGGGCCTGACCAAGAACGGGCTCGTATCAATAATTTGCAAGGACCGGGCCCTGTTGTGACGGGGCCCTCGACCTGACTGGGCCCCATATCACGCCTCTGCCAGTACCGGTGCCTTGCCTTGATCGGGGCCCTGCCAGTAACGGGCCCCTACCAGTAACAGGCCCGTATCAAGCATTTGCAAGGAGCGGGCCCTGTTGTGACCGGGCCCTCGTCCTGACCGGGCCCCATATCACGCCTTTACTAGCACCGATCCCCTGCCTCGATCGGGCCCCTACCAGGAACGGGCCCGTATCAATAATTTGCAAAGACCGGGCCCTGCTGTGACCGGGCCCTCGACCTGACCGGGCCCCATATCACGCCTCTGCCAGCACCGGGACCCTGTCTTGAGCGGGCCCCTACCAGGAACGGGCCCCTATCAGGAAGGGCCCGTATCAAATAATATGCAAGGACCGGGCCCTGTTGTGACCGGGCCCTCGTCCTGACTGGGCTCCATGTCACGCCTTTGCCAGCACCGGGTCCCTGCCTCGATCGGGCCTTACCAAGACCGGGCCCCTGCCAGGTATGGGACAGAATACGGGTCCTTTTGATGCGGAAGCCCCTCAGAAATTTCGGGGGGGGGGGGGGGGGTCAGCTGACCCCTTTGACCCCCCCCCCCCTGCGTGCGCCACTGCTCCCGCGTAATGCTGAAGGTGCCAGAGTGAGCCCCCTGATTCCACAGGCATTTGATTCTACTTCATTTGATATCGAGTCAGGGACCCGGGAACAGGGGGGGGGGGGGGGCAGCGGGGGCGCTTGCCCCCCCACATCTGGACCGGGTGGGTGGGTGGGGGGGGGGGGGGGGGGGCGCCCCGTCCCAACTTTGGCGAGTAGAAGTTTCCCTAAAAATGAGCTCTTTCAATGTTCTTCACAAAAAGTTGTATACAATATTATGTCACTTTCATTTTTGTTTTGTATGGTTTTCTTTTATAGCATGTCAAGTATTATTATATAGCTTTGCCTTTATAGCAGTATCGTATACCTTTCTTTTCCTTTTATTATGTTCTATAAGATATAATGGAAAACTTTGGTAGCAGTATATTTGGTAGCAGTTGTCTGCTTGGCGCGTCGTCGTTAAAATGACGCACTGACGGCGATAAACATCTGCTGCATTTTGTGTATAAGTTTATCTCACGTCAACGTTACGGATGCGGTCAAACTGGCGTGCTGTCCTCTCTGTCTCTGCCGACGGGGCGGCGATTTTAAGTAAGAGTTATCGTAAATGTCGTAGGTTACCGTGATAAGGTGAGAAGTGGTCGGTGCAGCCCCTCACGTGACCACACTGGTGGGCTTCTTCAAGAAGAAAAACAAAACGTCAGACGTCAGGTGCGAGTATTTTATCAAAGACCCCCACTTTTTCATAATTTGTGTGTTTTATGTTAACCTGCGCGGTGCCGGGGGCGGGGCGTTTAGACGCCTCTTCCCCTAAGGTTTTTTCGAGGATAGCGAAAAAACGTGTTTTTTTTTGCAGTTTCAAAAACGGCGCACGGCGCACAGCGCCTTCGTTTCAGCCGCCGTTTTTGGCACACCTGTTCTGGCATCAATTACCCACATTGTGTGCAATTCTTGACCACGGGTCATCTCAGGTCAGGTCACGTGACCATACCTCCAAAGAAGTTTGCGGTCGTACCACAGCCACAGTTTTGGGCCGATCGGTTTCAAACTTACAGGATTTAATAACGTCATAGGTACATACCTACAATTCGAATATCTAAGATTTTGTATATGGGTGACCTAAGGTCGGGTCAATTTCGTGACCTCCCATTATAAGTCAATGGGGAAATATTCAAATGTTTTCTATTACGCACGATATCAGTCCAATTCCTTCTGGATCATGTTATAATATGATATTATTGATGATCCAGGTTCAATTTGTGTTCAGTGTCCCCTACAGAGTCAGCCGAGGTCAGCTGAGGTCACTGACACCTTTTGTGTCAATAACTCTCGATAGAATGCAGATAAAGAAGTGAAACCGGCATCAATGTGTTTGTCTCGTCGAGACACGGCTCCTTATATGCAATATGACTTACTTGGGTCCCCACTTGACCTTGAACTGAGGTCAAATTTCTAAGTTGACCGAAACTGGTCCAAATGAATGTAATTTGAAGCGCCTTGACGAGACTAACACGATGGCGTCAAAATCATTGCCGTATCTTTATTAGGTAAAAGGTAATTTGCGAACAACGTTTTGAAGAAAAAAATAGCCCTTTTGACCTTTGATGACCTCTGGAGCCTAAATTATTGACCTGAGATAAAATTTGATGACATTTTTGTCATTGAATATTGCAAGATCTTTCGATTGCTTTTTCCGTTTGTTCCCAACTATCATAGTTCCCGATATATTTGGGGGTTTCTGGAACGATGTCCTAAAACTGGAAAATCTGACCTTCGATGACCTCTCACCTCTGGTGACCCCAATATTGACCTGAACCAAAAAATGTTGAAATAGTTTCAAAGTGATTTTTGGTGAGCTTTCGAACCGTACTCTCGGTTTTTCAATGTGGCAAATTTGAGAACGAAAAGGTGCACCACGATGAGAAGTGAGAAGATTGCCCCCCAAAATATTTTGTTTCGCCCCCCAACTTCAAAACCGTTCCCGGACCCCTGTATCGAGTAGCAAAATTTCCGCGTAATCAGCCTCAGTCCCCCCCCCCCCGCTCACAGCCGGTGTCGTCGTACCTCGAAGTGGATCCAGTCGTACTCGGTAAGCGGCAGGTGGCGGAGCGCGTCGGCCGGCAGCTCTGGCAGGTCCCGGTTACTGTGTACGATGGTGCGCGTGCCGGAGGCGGCGCTGACGATCACACACGAGGTGGGCGTCTGAGCTACCAGCCGCGGACACCGAGCGATGCACACACCGTCCGCGGCGAAGTCGTCCTCGAAGAAACTGTGGTGCACAGGGTAAGGAAAAGTTGGTGTTAGTATTATCCGACGCCATGGTGGATCAGACATCAGACGCCATGGTGGATCATCAGACGC
>JAXIVJ010011748.1:32500-40000 GCA_036785665.1 Chirona hameri | reverse complement strand
TCATCATCAACATCATCATCAACATCATCATCAACATCATCATCAACATCATCATCAATATCAACATCATCATGAACATCATCATCAACATCATCATCAACATCATCATCAACATCATCATCAACATCATCATCAACATCATCATCAACATCATCATCAACATCATCATCAACATCATCATCAACATCATCATCAACATAATCATCTTCATCATCATCATCATCATCATCATCATCATCATCATCATCATCATCATCACCATCATCATCATCATCATCATCATCATCATCATCATCATCATCATCATCATCATCATCATCATCATCATCATCATCATCATCATCATCATCATCATCATCATCATCATCATCGTCATCATCATCATCATCATCATCATTATCATCATCATCATGCCCGGAGGCGGTGTTGTACCGCTCCGGGCATACCACCACCGCCTCCGGGCATACAACACCGCCTCCGGGCATACTACACCGCCTCCGGGCATACCACACCGCCTCCGGGCATACAACACCGCCTCCGGGCAAACTACACCGCCTCCGGGCATACCACACCGCCTCCGGGCATACAACACCGCCTCCGGGCATACTACACCGCCTCCGGGCATACCACACCGCCTCCGGGCATACAACAACGCCTCCGGGCATACTACACCGCCTCCGGGCATACCACACGCCTCCCGGGCATACAACACCGCCTCCGGGCATACAACACCGGCTCCGGGCATACCACACCGCCTCCGGGCATACAACACCGCCTCCGGGCATACAACACCGCTCCGGGCATACCACACCGTCTCACGTCATCATCAGCAACATCATCAGCAACATCATCAGCAACATCATCATCAACATCATCAGGCAACATCATCAGCAACATCATCATCAACATCATCATCAACATCATCATCAACATCATCATCAACATGATCATCAACATCATCATCAACATCATCAGCAACATCATCAGCAACATCATCAGCAACATCATCATCAACATCATCATCAACATCATCATCAGGCAACATCATCATCCGCAACATCATCATCAGCAACATCCTCATCAGCAACATCATCATCATCAACATCATCCTCAGCAACATCATCATCAGCAACATCATCATCAGCAACATCATCATCAGCAACATCATCATCATCATCATCATCATCATCATCATCATCATCATCATCATCATCATCATCATCATCATCATCATCATCATCATCATCATGCCGAGGCGGTGTTGTACCGCCTCCGGGCATACCACCACACCGCCTCCGGGCATACAACACCGCCTCCGGGCATACTACACCGCCTCCGGGCATACCACAACCGCCTCCGGGCATACAACACCGCCTCCGGGCATACTACACCGCCTCCGGGCATACCACAACGCCTCCGGGGCATACAACACCGCCTCCGGGCATACTACAACCGCCTCCGGGCATACCACACCGCCTCCGGGCATACAACACCGCCTCCGGGCATACTACACCGCCTCCGGGCATACCACACCGCCTCCGGGGCATACAACACCGCCTCCGGTCTTACAGACACCGCCTCCCGGGCAAACCACACCGCCTCCGTGGCATACAACACCGCCTCCGGCATTACAACACCGCCTCCGGGCATACCACACCGTCTCACGTCATCATCAGCAACATCATCAGCAACATCATCAGCAACATCATCAGCAACATCACCAGCAACATCATCATCAACATCATCAGCAACATCATCAGCAACATCATCAGCAACATCATCATCAACATCATCATCAACAGCAACATCATCATCAGCAACATCATCATCAGCAAACATCATCATCATCATCATCATCATCATCATCATCATCATCATCATCATCATCATCATCATCATCATCATCATCATCATCAATCATCATCATCATCATCATCATCATCATCATCATCATCATCATCATCATCATCATCATCATCATTATCATCATCATGCCCGGAGGCGGTGTTGTACCGCCCTCCGGGCATACCCACCACCGCCTCCGGGCATACAACACCGCCTCCGGGCATACTACACCGCCTCCGGGCATACCCACACCGCCTCCGGGCAAACAACACCGCCTCCGGGCATACTACACCGCCTGCCGGGCATACCACACCGCCTCCAGGCATACAACACCGCCTCCGGGCATACTGCACCGCCTCCGGGCATACCACATCCCGCCTCCGGGCATACAACAACGCCTCCGGGCATACTAAACCGCCTCCGGGCATACCAGACCGCTTCAGGGCATACAACACCGCCTCCGGGCATACAACACCGCCTCCGGGCATATCACACCGCCTCCGGGCATACAACACCGCCTCCGGGCATACAACACCGCCTCCGGGCACACCACATTCCGCCTCCGGGCATACAACACCGCCTCCGGGCATACAACACCGCCTCCGGGCATACCACACCGATCTCACGTCATCATTAGCTAACATCATCAGCAACATCATCAGCAACATCACCAGCAACATCATCAGCAACATCATCAGCAACATCATCAGCAACATCATCAGCAACATCATCAGCAACATCATCAGCAACATCATCATCAACATCATCATCAAACATCATCAACATCATCATCAAACATCATCATCAACATCAACATCATCATGAACATCATCATCAACATCATCATCAACATCACCATCAACATCATCATCAACATCATCATCAACATCATCATCAACATCATCATCAACATCATCATCAACATCATCATCAACATCATCATCAACATCATCATCTTCATCATCATCATCATCATCATCATCATCATCATCATCATCATCATCATCATCATCATCATCATCATCATCATCATCATCATCATCATCATCATCATCATCATCATCATCATCATCATCATCATCATCATCATCATCATCATCATCATCATCATCATCATCATCATCATCATCATCATCATCATCATCATCATCATCAATCATCATCATCATCATCATCATCATCATCATCATCATCATCATCATCATCATCATCATCATCATCATCATCATCATCATCATCATCATCATCATCATCATTATCATCATCATCATGCCCGGAGGCGGTGTTGTACCGCCTCCGGGCATACCACAACCGCTCCGGGCATACAACACCCGCCTCCGGGCATACTACACCGCCTCCGGGCATACCACACCGCCTCCGGGCATACAACACCGCCCTCCGGGCAAACTACACCGCCTCCGGGCATACCACTACCGCCTCCGGGCATACAACACCGCGCTCCGGGCATACTACACCGGCCTCCGGGCATACCACACCGCCTCCGGGCATACAACACCGTCCTCCGGGCATACTACACCGCCTCCGGGCATACCACACCCGCCTCCGGGCATACAACACCGCCTCCGGCATACAACACCGCCTCCGGGCATACCACACGCCTCCGGGCATACAACACCGCCTCCGGGCATACAACACCGCCTCCGGGCATACCACACCCGTCTCACGTCATCATCAGCAACATCATCAGCAACATCATCAGCAACATCATCATCAACATCATCAGCAACATCATCAGCAACATCATCATCAACATCATCATCAACATCATCATCAACATCATCATCAACATCATCATCAACATCATCAGCAACATCATCAGCAAACATCATCAGCAACATCATCATCAACATCATCATCAACATCATCATCAGCAACATCATCATCCGCAACCTCATCATCAGCAACATCCTCATCAGCAACATCATCATCAGCAACATTCATCCTCAGCAACATCATCATCAGCAACATCATCATCAGCAACATCATCATCAGCAGCATCATCATCATCATCATCATCATCATCATCATCATCATCATCATCATCATCATCATCATCATCATCATCATCATCATCATCACATCATCATCATCATCATCATCATCATCATCATGCCCGGAGGCGGTGTTGTACCGCCTCCGGGCATACCACACCGCCTCCGGGCATACAACACCGCCTCCGGGCATACTACACAGTCTCCGGGCATACCACACCGCTCCGGGCAAACAACACCGCCTCCGGGCATACTACACCGCCTCCGGGCATACCACACCGCCTCCGGGCATACAACACCGCCTCCGGGCATACTGCACCGCCTCCGGCATACCACACCGCCTCCGGGCATACAACACCGCCTCCGGGCATACTAAACCGCCTCCGGGCATACCAGACCGCTTCAGGGGCATACAACACCGCCTCCGGGCATACAACACCGCCTCCGGGCATACTACACCAGCCTCCGGGCATACAACACCTGCC
The DNA here is from genome assembly GCA_036785665.1 of Chirona hameri. NCBI lineage: Eukaryota > Metazoa > Arthropoda > Thecostraca > Balanomorpha > Balanidae > Chirona > Chirona hameri. The sequence goes on along the minus strand of JAXIVJ010011748.1, from coordinate 35,658 downwards.
TCCGGGCATACAACACCGCCTCCGGGCATACCACACCGTCTCACGTCATCATCAGCAAAATCATCAGCAACATCATCAGCAACATCATCATCAACATCATCAGCAACATCATCAGCAACATCATTAGCAACATCATCATCAACATCATCATCAACCAGCAAACATCATCATCAGCAACATCATCATCAGCAACATCATCATCATCATCATCATCATCATCATCATCATCATCATCATCATCATCATCATCATCATCATCATCATCATCATCATCATCATCATCATCATCATCATCATCATCATCATCATCATCATCATCATCATCATCATCATCATCATCATCATCAGCAACATCATCCTCAGCAACATCATCATCAGCAACATCATCATCAGCAACATCATCATCATCATCATCATCATCATCATCATCATCATCATCATCATCATCATCATCATCATCATCATCATCATCATCATCATCATCATCATCAGTCATCATCATCATCATCATCATCATCATCATCATCATTATCATCATCATGCCCGGAGGCGGTGTTGTACCGCCTCCGGCATACCACACCGCCTCCGGGCATACAAACACCGCCTCCGGGCATACTACACCGCCTCCGGGCATACCACACCGCCTCCGGGCATACAACACCGCCCTCCGGGCATACTACACCGCCTCCGGGCATACCACACCGCCTCCGGCATACAACACCGCCTCCGGGCATACTGCACCGCCTCCGGGCATACCACACCCGCCTCCGGGCATTACAACACCGCCTCCGGGCATACTACACCACCTCCGGGCATACCAGACCGCCTCAGGGCATACAACACCGCCTCCGGCATACAACACCGCCTCCGGGCATACCACACCGCCTTCGGGCATACAACACCGCCTCCGGGCATACAACACCCCGCCTCCGGGCATACCACACCTGCCTCCGGGCATACAACACCGCCTCCGGGCATACAACACCGCCTCCGGGCATACCACACCGTCTCACGTCATCATCAGCAACATCATCAGCAACATCATCAGCAACATCACCAGCAACATCATCAGCAACATCATCAGCAACATCATTCAGCAACATCATCAGCAACATCATCAGCAACATCATCATCAATATCATCATCAACATCATCATTAACATCATCATCAACATCATCATCAACATCAACATCATCATCAACATCATCATCAACATCATCATCAACATCAATCATCAACATCATCATCAACATCATCATCAACATCATCATCAACATCATCATCCAACATCATCATCAACATCATCATCAACATCATTAGCAACATAATCAGCAACATCATCATCAACATCATGAGCAACATCATCAACAACATCATCATCAGCAACATTAATATCAGCAAAATCATCATCAGCAACATCATCATCATCATCATCATCATTATCATCATCATGCCCGGAGGCGGTGTTGTACCGCCTCCGGGCATACGCACACCGCCTCCGGGCATACAACACCGCCTCCGGGCATACTACACCGCCTCCGGGCATACAACACCGCCTCCGGGCACACCACACCGCCTCCGGGCATACAACACCGCCTCCGGGCATGACAACACCGCAAACGGGCATACCACACCGTCTCACGTCATCATCAGCAACATCATCAGCAACATCATCAGCAACCATCATCAGCAACATCACCAGCAACATCATCAGCAACATCATCAGCAACATCATCAGCAACATCATCATCAACATCATCCATCAACATCATCAACATCATCATCATCATCAACAACATCATCATCAACATCATCATCAACATCATCATCAACATCATCATCAACATCATCATCAACATCATCATCAACATCTCAGCAACATCATCATCAACATCATCAGCACATCATCATCAACATCATCAGCAACATCATCAGCAACATCATCAACAACATCATCATCAGCAACATTCATCATCAGCAACATCATCATCAGCAACATCATCATCATCATCATCATCATCATCATCATCATCATCATCATCATCATCATCATCATCATCATCATCATCATCATCATCATCATCATCATCATCATCATCATCATCATCATCATCATCATCATCATCATCATCATCATCATCATCATCATCATCATCTATCATCATCATCATCATCATCATCATCATCATCATCATCATCATCATCATCATCATCATCATCATCATCATCATCATCATCATCATCATCATCATCATCATCATCATCATCATCATCATTCATCATCATGCCCGGAGCGGTGTTGTACCGCCTCCGGGCATACCACACCGCCTCCGGGCATACTGCACCGCCTCCGGGCATACACCACACCGCCTCCGGCATACAACAACCGCCTCCGGGCCATACTACACCGCCTCCGGGCATACCAGACCGCCTCAGGGACATACAACACCGCCTCCGGGCATACAACACCGCCTCCGGGCATACACACACCGCCTCCGGGCATACAACACCGCCTCCGGTCATACAACACCGCCTCCGGGCATACCACACCGCCTCCGGGCATACAACACCGCCTCCGGGCATACAACACCGCCTCCGGGCATACCACACCGTCTCACGTCATCATCAGCAACATCATCAGCAACATCATCAGCAACATACACCAGCAACATCATCAGGCAACATCATCAGCAACATCATCAGCAACATCATCACATCAGCAACCATCATCAGCAACATCATCATCAACATCATCATCAACATCATCATCAAATCATCATCAACATCATCATCAACATCATCAGCAACATCATCAGCAACATCATCAGCAACATCATCAGCAACATCATCAACAACATCATCACACGAACATCATCGATCAGCAACATCATCATCAGCAACAACATCAGCATCATCATCATCATCATCATCATCATCATCATCATCATCATCATCATCATCATCATCATCATCATCATCATCATATCATTCATCATCATGCCCGGAGGCGGTGTCTGTACCGCCTCCGGGCATACCACAACCGCCTCCGGGCATACAACACCGCCTCCGGCATACTACACCGCTCGGGCATACCCACACCCGCCTCCGGGCAAACAACACCGCCTCCGGGCATACTACACCGCCTCCGGGCATACCA
>JAXIVJ010011748.1:17500-27500 GCA_036785665.1 Chirona hameri | reverse complement strand
ATCAGCAACATCATCAGCAACATCATCAGCAACATCACCAGCAACATCATCAGCAACATCATCAGCAACATCATCAGCAACATCATCAGCAACATCATCAGCAACATCATCATCAACATCATCATCAACATCATCATCAACATCATCATCAACATCATCATCAACATCAACATCATCATGAACATCATCATCAACATCATCATCAACATCATCATCAACATCATCATCAACATCATCATCAACATCATCATCAACATCATCATCAACATCATCATCAACATCATCATCAACATCATCATCAACATCATCATCTTCATCATCATCATCATCATCATCATCATCATCATCATCATCATCATCATCATCATCATCATCATCATCATCATCATCATCATCATCATCATCCTCATCATCATCATCATCATCATCATCATCATCATCATCATCATCATCATCATCATCATCATCATCATCATCATCATCATCATCATCATCATCATCATCATCATCATCATCATCATCATCATCATCATCATCATCATCATTATCATCATCATGCCCGGAGGCGGTGTTGTACCGCCTCCGGCATACCACACCGCCTCCGGGCATACAACACCGCCTCCGGGCATACTACACCGCCTCCGGGCATACCACACCGCCTCCGGGCAAACAACACCGCCTCCGGGCATACTACACCGCCTCCGGGCATACCACACCGCCTCCAGGCATACAACACCGCCTCCGGGCATACTGCACCGCCTCCGGGCATACCACACCGCCTCCGGGCATACAACACCGCCTCCGGGCATACTAAACCGCCTCCGGGCATGCCAGACCGCTTCAGGGCATACAACACCGCCTCCGGGCATACAACACCGCCTCCGGGCATATCACACCGCCTCCGGGCATACAACACCGCCTCCGGGCATACAACACCGCCTCCGGGCACACCACACCGCCTCCGGGCATACAACACCGCCTCCGGGCATACAACACCGCCTCCGGGCATACCACACCGTCTCACGTCATCATTAGCAACATCATCAGCAACATCATCAGCAACATCACCAGCAACATCATCAGCAACATCATCAGCAACATCATCAGCAACATCATCAGCAACATCATCAGCAACATCATCAGCAACATCATCATCAACATCATCATCAACATCATCATCAACATCATCATCAACATCATCATCAACATCAACATCATCATGAACATCATCATCAACATCATCATCAACATCACCATCAACATCATCATCAACATCATCATCAACATCATCATCAACATCATCATCAACATCATCATCAACATCATCATCAACATCATCATCAACATCATCATCTTCATCATCATCATCATCATCATCATCATCATCATCATCATCATCATCATCATCATCATCATCATCATCATCATCATCATCATCATCATCATCATCATCATCATCATCATCATCATCATCATCATCATCATCATCATCATCATCATCATCATCATCATCATCATCATCATCATCATCATCATCATCATCATCATCATCATCATCATCATCATCATCATCATCATCATCATCATCATCATCATCATCATCATCATCATCATCATCATCATCATCATCATCATCATCATCATCATCATCATCATCATCATCATTATCATCATCATCATGCCCGGAGGCGGTGTTGTACCGCCTCCGGCATACCACACCGCCTCCGGGCATACAACACCGCCTCCGGGCATACTACACCGCCTCCGGGCATACCACACCGCCTCCGGGCATACAACACCGCCTCCGGGCAAACTACACCGCCTCCGGGCATACCACACCGCCTCCGGGCATACAACACCGCCTCCGGGCATACTACACCGCCTCCGGGCATACCACACCGCCTCCGGGCATACAACACCGCCTCCGGGCATACTACACCGCCTCCGGCATACCACACCGCCTCCGGGCATACAACACCGCCTCCGGGCATACAACACCGCCTCCGGGCATACCACACCGCCTCCGGGCATACAACACCGCCTCCGGGCATACAACACCGCCTCCGGGCATACCACACCGTCTCACGTCATCATCAGCAACATCATCAGCAACATCATCAGCAACATCATCATCAACATCATCAGCAACATCATCAGCAACATCATCATCAACATCATCATCAACATCATCATCAAAATCATCATCAACATCATCATCAACATCATCAGCAACATCATCAGCAACATCATCAGCAACATCATCATCAACATCATCATCAACATCATCATCAGCAACATCATCATCCGCAACCTCATCATCAGCAACATCCTCATCAGCAACATCATCATCAGCAACATCATCCTCAGCAACATCATCATCAGCAACATCATCATCAGCAACATCATCATCAGCAACATCATCATCATCATCATCATCATCATCATCATCATCATCATCATCATCATCATCATCATCATCATCATCATCATCATCATCATCATCATCATCATCATCATCATCATCATCATCATCATCATGCCCGGAGGCGGTGTTGTACCGCCTCCGGGCATACCACACCGCCTCCGGGCATACAACACCGCCTCCGGGCATACTACACCGCCTCCGGGCATACCACACCGCCTCCGGGCATACAACACCGCCTCCGGGCATACTACACCGCCTCCGGGCATACCACACCGCCTCCGGCATACAACACCGCCTCCGGCATACTGCACCGCCTCCGGGCATACCACACCGCCTCCGGGCATACAACACCGCCTCCGGGCATACTAAACCGCCTCCGGGCATACCAGACCGCTTCAGGGCATACAACACCGCCTCCGGGCATACAACACCGCCTCCGGGCATACTACACCGCCTCCGGGCATACCACACCGCCTCCGGGCATACAACACCGCCTCCGGGCAAACTACACCGCCTCCGGGCATACCACACCGCCTCCGGGCATACAACACCGCCTCCGGGCATACTACACCGCCTCCGGGCATACCACACCGCCTCCGGGCATACAACAACGCCTCCGGGCATACTACACCGCCTCCGGGCATACCACACCGCCTCCGGGCATACAACACCGCCTCCGGGCATACAACACCGGCTCCGGGCATACCACACCGCCTCCGGGCATACAACACCGCCTCCGGGCATACAACACCGCCTCCGGGCATACCACACCGTCTCACGTCATCATCAGCAACATCATCAGCAACATCATCAGCAACATCATCATCAACATCATCAGCAACATCATCAGCAACATCATCATCAACATCATCATCAACATCATCATCAACATCATCATCAACATGATCATCAACATCATCATCAACATCATCAGCAACATCATCAGCAACATCATCAGCAACATCATCATCAACATCATCATCAACATCATCATCAGCAACATCATCATCCGCAACATCATCATCAGCAACATCCTCATCAGCAACATCATCATCATCAACATCATCCTCAGCAACATCATCATCAGCAACATCATCATCAGCAACATCATCATCAGCAACATCACCATCATCATCATCATCATCATCATCATCATCATCATCATCATCATCATCATCATCATCATCATCATCATCATCATCATCATCATCATGCCCGGAGGCGGTGTTGTACCGCCTCCGGGCATACCACACCGCCTCCGGGCATACAACACCGCCTCCGGGCATACTACACCGCCTCCGGGCATACCACACCGCCTCCGGCATACAACACCGCCTCCGGGCATACTACACCGCCTCCGGGCATACCACACCGCCTCCGGGCATACAACACCGCCTCCGGGCATACTACACCGCCTCCGGGCATACCACACCGCCTCCGGGCATACAACACCGCCTCCGGGCATACTACACCGCCTCCGGGCATACCACACCGCCTCCGGGCATACAACACCGCCTCCGGTCATACAACACCGCCTCCGGGCATACCACACCGCCTCCGGGCATACAACACCGCCTCCGGGCATACAACACCGCCTCCGGGCATACCACACCGTCTCACGTCATCATCAGCAACATCATCAGCAACATCATCAGCAACATCATCAGCAACATCACCAGCAACATCATCATCAACATCATCAGCAACATCATCAGCAACATCATCAGCAACATCATCATCAACATCATCATCAACAGCAACATCATCATCAGCAACATCATCATCAGCAACATCATCATCATCATCATCATCATCATCATCATCATCATCATCATCATCATCATCATCATCATCATCATCATCATCATCATCATCATCATCATCATCATCATCATCATCATCATCATCATCATCATCATCATCATCATCATCATCATCATTATCATCATCATGCCCGGAGGCGGTGTTGTACCGCCTCCGGGCATACCACACCGCCTCCGGGCATACAACACCGCCTCCGGGCATACTACACCGCCTCCGGGCATACCACACCGCCTCCGGGCAAACAACACCGCCTCCGGGCATACTACACCGCCTCCGGGCATACCACACCGCCTCCGGGCATACAACACCGCCTCCGGGCATACTGCACCGCCTCCGGGCATACCACACCGCCTCCGGGCATACAACACCGCCTCCGGGCATACTAAACCGCCTCCGGGCATACCAGACCGCTTCAGGGCATACAACACCGCCTCCGGGCATACAACACCGCCTCCGGGCATATCACACCGCCTCCGGGCATACACCACCGCCTCCGGGCATACAACACCGCCTCCGGGCACACCACACCGCCTCCGGGCATACAACACCGCCTCCGGGCATACAACACCGCCTCCGGGCATACCACACCGTCTCACGTCATCATTAGCAACATCATCAGCAACATCATCAGCAACATCACCAGCAACATCATCAGCAACATCATCAGCAACATCATCAGCAACATCATCAGCAACATCATCAGCAACATCATCATCAACATCATCATCAACATCATCATCAACATCATCATCAACATCATCATCAACATCAACATCATCATGAACATCATCATCAACATCATCATCAACATCATCATCAACATCATCATCAACATCATCATCAACATCATCATCAACATCATCATCAACATCATCATCAACATCATCATCAACATCATCATCAACATCATCATCTCATCATCATCATCATCATCATCATCATCATCATCATCATCATCATCATCATCATCATCATCATCATCATCATCATCATCATCATCATCATCATCATCATCATCATCATCATCATCATCATCATCATCATCATCATCATCATCATCATCATCATCATCATCATCATCATCATCATCATCATCATCATCATCATCATCATCATCATCATTATTATCATCATCATGCCCGGAGGCGGTGTTGTACCGCCTCCGGGCATACCACACCGCCTCCGGGCATACAACACCGCCTCCGGGCATACTACACCGCCTCCGGGCATACCACACCGCCTCCGGGCATACAACACCGCCTCCGGGCAAACTACACCGCCTCCGGGCATACCACACCGCCTCCGGGCATACAACACCGCCTCCGGGCATACTACACCGCCTCCGGGCATACCACACCGCCTCCGGGCATACAACACCGCCTCCGGGCATACTACACCGCCTCCGGGCATACCACACCGCCTCCGGGCATACAACACCGCCTCCGGGCATACAACACCGCCTCCGGGCATACCACACCGCCTCCGGGCATACAACACCGCCTCCGGGCATACAACACCGCCTCCGGGCATACCACACCGTCTCACGTCATCATCAGCAACATCATCAGCAACATCATCAGCAACATCATCATCAACATCATCAGCAACATCATCAGCAACATCATCATCAACATCATCATCAACATCATCATCAACATCATCATCAACATCATCATCAACATCATCAGCAACATCATCAGCAACATCATCAGCAACATCATCATCAACATCATCATCAACATCATCATCAGCAACATCATCATCCGCAACCTCATCATCAGCAACATCATCATCAGCAACATCATCATCAGCAACATCATCCTCAGCAACATCATCATCAGCAACATCATCATCAGCAACATCATCATCAGCAACATCATCATCATCATCATCATCATCATCATCATCATCATCATCATCATCATCATCATCATCATCATCATCATCATCATCATCATCATCATCATCATCATCATCATCATCATCATCATCATCATCATGCCCGGAGGCGGTGTTGTACCGCCTCCGGGCATACCACACCGCCTCCGGGCATACAACACCGCCTCCGGGCATACTACACCGCCTCCGGGCATACCACACCGCCTCCGGGCATACAACACCGCCTCCGGGCATACTACACCGCCTCCGGGCATACCACACCGCCTCCGGGCATACAACACCGCCTCCGGGCATACTACACCGCCTCCGGGCATACCACACCGCCTCCGGGCATACAACACCGCCTCCGGGCATACTACACCGCCTCCGGGCATACCACACCGCCTCCGGGCATACAACACCGCCTCCGGTCATACAACACCGCCTCCGGGCATACCACACCGCCTCCGGGCATACAACACCGCCTCCGGGCATACAACACCGCCTCCGGGCATACCACACCGTCTCACGTCATCATCAGCAAAATCATCAGCAACATCATCAGCAACATCATCAGCAACATCATCAGCAACATCATCATCAACATCATCAGCAACATCATCAGCAACATCATTAGCAACATCATCATCAACATCATCATCAACAGCAACATCATCATCAGCAACATCATCATCAGCAACATCATCATCATCATCATCATCATCATCATCATCATCATCATCATCATCATCATCATCATCATCATCATCATCATCATCATCATCATCATCATCATCATCATCATCATCATCATCATCATCATCATCATCATCATCATCATCATCATCATCATCAGCAACATCATCCTCAGCAACATCATCATCAGCAACATCATCATCAGCAACATCATCATCATCATCATCATCATCATCATCATCATCATCATCATCATCATCATCATCATCATCATCATCATCATCATCATCATCATCATCATCATCATCATCATCATCATCATCATCATCATCATCATCATCATCATTATCATCATCATGCCCGGAGGCGGTGTTGTACCGCCTCCGGGCATACCACACCGCCTCCGGGCATACAACACCGCCTCCGGGCATACTACACCGCCTCCGGGCATACCACACCGCCTCCGGGCATACAACACCGCCTCCGGGCATACTACACCGCCTCCGGGCATACCACACCGCCTCCGGGCATACAACACCGCCTCCGGGCATACTGCACCGCCTCCGGGCATACCACACCGCCTCCGGGCATACAACACCGCCTCCGGGCATACTACACCACCTCCGGGCATACCAGACCGCCTCAGGGCATACAACACCGCCTCCGGGCATACAACACCGCCTCCGGGCATACCACACCGCCTTCGGGCATACAACACCGCCTCCGGGCATACAACACCGCCTCCGGGCATACCACACCGCCTCCGGGCATACAACACCGCCTCCGGGCATACAACACCGCCTCCGGGCATACCACACCGTCTCACGTCATCATCAGCAACATCATCAGCAACATCATCAGCAACATCACCAGCAACATCATCAGCAACATCATCAGCAACATCATCAGCAACATCATCAGCAACATCATCAGCAACATCATCATCAATATCATCATCAACATCATCATTAACATCATCATCAACATCATCATCAACATCAACATCATCATCAACATCATCATCAACATCATCATCAACATCATCATCAACATCATCATCAACATCATCATCAACATCATCATCAACATCATCATCAACATCATCATCAACATCATCATCAACATCATTAGCAACATAATCAGCAACATCATCATCAACATCATGAGCAACATCATCAACAACATCATCATCAGCAACATTAATATCAGCAAAATCATCATCAGCAACATCATCATCATCATCATCATCATTATCATCATCATGCCCGGAGGCGGTGTTGTACCGCCTCCGGGCATACCACACCGCCTCCGGGCATACAACACCGCCTCCGGGCATACTACACCGCCTCCGGGCATACAACACCGCCTCCGGGCACACCACACCGCCTCCGGGCATACAACACCGCCTCCGGGCATACAACACCGCAACGGGCATACCACACCGTCTCACGTCATCATCAGCAACATCATCAGAACATCATCAGCAACATCATCAGCAACATCACCAGCAACATCATCAGCAACATCATCAGCAACATCATCAGCAACATCATCATCAACATCATCATCAACATCATCATTAACATCATCATCAACATCAACATCATCATCAACATCATCATCAACATCATCATCAACATCATCATCAACATCATCATCAACATCATCATCAACATCATCAGCAACATCATCATCAACATCATCAGCAACATCATCATCAACATCATCAGCATCATCAGCAACATCATCAACAACATCATCATCAGCAACATCATCATCAGCAACATCATCATCAGCAACATCATCATCATCATCATCATCATCATCATCATCATCATCATCATCATCATCATCATCATCATCATCATCATCATCATCATCATCATCATCATCATCATCATCATCATCATCATCATCATCATCATCATCATCATCATCATCATCATCATCATCATCATCATCATCATCATCATCATCATCATCATCATCATCATCATCATCATCATCATCATCATTATCATCATCATGCCCGGAGGCGGTGTTGTACCGCCTCCGGGCATACCACACCGCCTCCGGGCATACTGCACCGCCTCCGGGCATACCACACCGCCTCCGGGCATACAACACCGCCTCCGGGCATACTACACCGCCTCCGGGAATACCAGACCGCCTCAGGGCATACAACACCGCCTCCGGGCATACAACACCGCCTCCGGGCATACCACACCGCCTCCGGGCATACAACACCGCCTCCGGTCATACAACACCGCCTCCGGGCATACCACACCGCCTCCGGGCATACAACACCGCCTCCGGGCATACAACACCGCCTCCGGGCATACCACACCGTCTCACGTCATCATCAGCAACATCATCAGCAACATCATCAGCAACATCACCAGCAACATCATCAGCAACATCATCAGCAACATCATCAGCAACATCATCAGCAACATCATCAGCAACATCATCATCAACATCATCATCAACATCATCATCAACATCATCATCAACATCATCATCAACATCATCAGCAACATCATCAGCAACATCATCAGCAACATCATCAGCAACATCATCAACAACATCATCATCAGCAACATCATCATCAGCAACATCATCATCAGCAACATCATCATCATCATCATCATCATCATCATCATCATCATCATCATCATCATCATCATCATCATCATCATCATCATCATCATCATCATTATCATCATCATGCCCGGAGGCGGTGTTGTACCGCCTCCGGGCATACCACACCGCCTCCGGGCATACAACACCGCCTCCGGGCATACTACACCGCCTCCGGGCATACCACACCGCCTCCGGGCAAACAACACCGCCTCCGGGCATACTACACCGCCTCCGGGCATACCACACCGCCTCCGGGCATACAACACCGCCTCCGGGCATACTGCACCGCCTCCGGGCATACCACACCGCCTCCGGGCATACAACACCGCCTCCAGGCATACTAAACCGCCTTTGGGCATACCAGACCGCCTCAGGGCATAAAACACCGCCTCCGGGCATACAACACCGCCTCCGGGCATATCACACCGCCTCCGGGCATACAACACCGCCTCCGGGCATACAACACCGCCTCCGGGCATACCACACCGCCTCCGGGCATACAACACCGCCTCCGGGCATACAACACCGCCTCCG
>JAXIVJ010011748.1:0-2500 GCA_036785665.1 Chirona hameri | reverse complement strand
ACATCATCATCAACATACATCAGCAACATCATCAGCAACATCATCATCCAACATCATCATCAACATCATCATCAACATCACTCATCAACATCATCATCAACATCATCAGCAACATCATCAGCAACATCATCAGCAACATCATCATCAACATCATCATCAACATCATCACAGCAACATCATCATCCGCAACCTCATCACAGCAACATCTCATCAGCAACATCATCATCAGCAACATCATCCTCAGCAACATCATCATCAGCAACTATCATCATCAGCAACATCATCATCAGCAAACATCATCATCATCATCATCATCATCATCATCATCATCATCATCATCATCATCATCATCATCATCATCATCATCATCACTCATCATCATCATCATCATCATCATCATCATAATGCCCGGAGGCGGTGTTGTACCGCCTCCGGGCAATACCTCACCGCCTCCGGGCATACAACACCGCCTCCGGGCATACTACACCGCCTCCGGCATACCACACCGCCTCCGGGCATACAACACCGCCTCCGGGCATACTACACCGCCTCCGGGCATACCACACCGCCTCCGGGCATACAACACGCCTCCGGGGCATACTAACACGCGCCTCCGGCATACCACACCGCCTCGGGCATCAACACCGCCTCCGGGCATACTACACCGCCTCCGGGCATACCACCCGCTCGGCATACTACACCGCCTCCGGTCATACAACACCGCCTCCGGGCATACCACACCGCCTCGGGCAATACCACACCGCCTCCGGCATATAACACCGCCTCCGGCATACAACACCGCCTCGGGCATACCACACCGGTCTCACGTCATCATCAGCAACATCATCAGCAACATCATCAGCAACATCATCAGCAACATCATCAGCAACATCATCATCACATCATCAGCAACATCATCAGCAACATCATCATCAACATCATCATCAACAGTCATCATCACAGCACATCATCATCAGCAACTCATCATCATCAACATCATCATCATCATCTCATCATCATCATCATCATCATCATCATCATCATCATCATCATCATCATCATCATCATCATCATCATCATCATCATCATCATCATCAATCATCATCATATCATCATCATCATCATCATCATCAGCAACATCATCCTCAGCAACATCATCATCAGCAACATCATCATCAGCAACATCATCATTATCATCATCATCATCATCATCATCATCATCATCATCATCATCATCATCATCATCATCACTCATATCATCATCATCCATCATCATCATCATCTTCATCATCATCATCATCATCATTATCATCATCATGCCCGGAGGCGGTGTTGTACCACCTCCGGGCATACCACACCGCCTCTCGGGCATACAACACCGCCTCCGGGCATACTACACCGCCTCCGGGCATACACACCGCCTCCGGGCATACACCACCGCCTCCGGGCATACTACAACCCGCCCTCCGGGCAAACCACACCGCCTCGGGCATACACACCGCCTCCGGGCATACTGCACCGCCTCCGGGCATACACACCGCCTCCGGCATACAACACGCCTCCGGGCATACTACACCGCCTCCGGGCATACAGACCCGCCTCAGGGCATACAACACCGCCTCCGGGCATACAACACCGCCTCCGGCATACCACACGCCTCCGGGCATACAACACCGCCTCCGGGCATACAACACCGCCTCCGGGCATACCACACCGTCTCACACGTCATCATCAGCAACATCATCAGCAACATCATCAGCAACATCACCAGCAACATATCAGCAAATCATCAGCAACATCATCAGCAACATCCATCAGCAACATCATCAGCAACATCATCATCAAACATCAGTCATCAACATCATCATCAACATCATCATCAACATCATCATCAACATCAACATCATCGATGCACATCATCATCAACATCATCATCAACATCATCATCAACATCATCATCAACATCATCAACATCATCATCAACATCATCATCAACATCATCATCAACATCATCATCAACATCATCATCAACATCATCATCTCATCATCATCATCATCGTCATCATAATCATCATCATCAGTCATCATCATCATCATCATCATCAGTCATCATCATCATCATCATCATCATCATCATCATCATCATCATCATCATCATCATCATCATCATCATCATCATCATCATCATCATCATCATCATCATCACATCATTCTCATCATCATCATGCCGGAGGTTCGGTGTTGTACCGCCTCCGGGCACTACCACACCGCCTCCGGGCATACAACACAGCCTCCGGCATACTACACCGCCTCCCGGGCATACCACACCGCCTCCGGGCATACAACACCGCCTCCGGGCAAACTACACCGCCTCCGGGCATACCACACCGCCTCCGGGGCATACCACACCGCCTCCGGGCAAACGAACACACCGCCTCCGGGCATACCTACACCGCCGTCCGGGCATACAAACACCGGGCATACACACCGCCTCTCGGGC
>JAXIVJ010011747.1:0-42577 GCA_036785665.1 Chirona hameri | reverse complement strand
GAATGCCGGTCGATAGTTGGCGTTAGTTCGCATAGTTTCGGCTTTGAGTGTTGTTTACTTGGCTTTGCGTCATAATAGGTTCAAAAGCGTCGGTTTGTATGCGTTTACTGACCACAAGAATACTATAAATCTGTATTGGTAAAATAGTAATATTAGAACAGTGTTCTGAAATATTAGGCTTATATTTGTGTATTTAAATATTCCTAAAGTATTCATAATCCGTATTTGTATTTTGTACTTCTGTTAGCGCGTTGAATTGTACTTAATTATCGTATCGACAATTTTTTTCTCTCGAGAAAGTGCAGTGTGCTTTCCGATTGAGCAGCCATTACTCGGTGATGATCGGCTCCTGGGCGTGGTTGGATGTACCGCGGGTTGGTGTTGACGCCTGAGTGCGTTTCGTCAGTCAGTTAGTATGTGATTCAGTCAGTCAGTCTTGTCGTCAGATCGAAGTCAGATCGTCAGACGTTCTATTTGTGAGATTGCCGAATGCAATATAATCAGGAAAGTGGGCCAAGCTTTGAGGATCGGATTTGGACTGAGATCGAGGGAAGCCGGACGAACAGCAACAGTTGGTGTCTAAGGACAGTGAGAAAGTCGTCGATCAGTAACATATGGTGCCGAAACCAGGGACGGGAGTAGTTGTCAGTGTGAGTAAGCCTGGCTGGCTCTTCGTTTAATGAAGTTTGAGATGGCGGAGCTGAACAGGGCAAGGAAGCTGAGAGTGGCTGCTAAGGGGTGGGTCACCCGTTCGATCGCCCAAGCCACCAGGCTGCTTGAAGAGTAGAAAGCGACTGCCACTTAAGAAGAGCTTGAGTTGATAAGTGAGGATTTTAATGTGAGATTGTCATCTCGTCAAGATTATCAGGCCGCTGTAGAGCTTTGTCTAGATGAAGACGATATCGAGAAAGACATTGAAGTTGAGGCAGAGTTTTTGGAGAAGGTTCAGAAGGTGAGGGGAAGACTGACTAAGTTCATCAAAGACCTCTGCAAAGATGAAGATGCCCATTCTGTAATGACAACCTCTGCAGAGCGTGAGGCTACCAAAACTGGACCTTCCCAAGTACTCTGGAAAGACAGAGAACTGACTTCCTTTTTGGGAGACCTTTGTGGCAACTGTTGATGCCCAAGATATACCGGTGGTCACAAAGTTCAGTTATTTACAAGTTGTCTGGTGGGAGAAGCGAAGCGGGCCATTGCGGGCCTGGAGCTCAGTGGTTCTAACTATGCTCATGCATGTGAAATAATTAAGAAGAGGTTTGGGAAGAGGGAGAAGATTGTGTTCGCCCACCTACAAGGGCTACTGAACCTGAGACTAAGCAGGTCCAGTGGAGCTGGAGGTGATGACATACACTCCCTGAAACAGCTCCAAGATGACTTGAAAAAATCACATAAGAAGCCTACAGTCCTTAGAAGTTGAAGGAAACTTCAGGCGTGTTCTTAACTCCTCTGGTGCTTTCAAAGTTACCTGAAGCATGCGAGTGCAGTGGTCACGATCCGACATCAAAGAAAAGGAGACCGACATTGAGGCACTGTTCAAGTTCCTGGATGAAGAAATCACAAGAAAGGAGATGTCAAAGACCTTTGTCCTGCAAGAACCAGCACCAGCAAGGACTCCAGAGCGACAGCATCAGAAGAGGACAACCTACAAGACTCCATCAGCAGCGGCTCTACACCTGGCTGCCCCAGCGGCCAAGGCCAGGCCTGCTGGGAGGTACGGACCCAGCCGATGCAGCTTCTGCAGTGGCTGCCACAGCACCAGCAGCTGCAGGGAACTCCAGGACCTTGAGCATGCCGGAGAGGAGGGAGAAGGTCCAGCGAGCTGGACTCTGCTTCCTGTGCCTACAGCCTGGACATATCGCCAAGTACTGTAGCAAACGGTGCAGGATTTGTTTGGGGAAACACAGTGAACTGTTTTGTTATCAGTCAGCTCAGAATCAGAACAGTCAGTCTCAGTTGTATAATTCAGTCAGTCAGTATATTCAGAGTAAGCGAAGGTCAGTCTCAGTGCCCAACTCTGGTGAAGCCCCTATGGCAATTCGTCAGAATGTGTCGGAAAATGCATCATTATCTTGTGTTGATCGCATAAAATCAGTGTGAGAGCAACCATGTGGTGTCACCCACTGCCAAGGTGAACGTGCATGGATCAAAGGGTGTGGTCAGTGCCAGGCTAGTGTTGGACAGTGGCGTGGTCGGTGCCAGGCTAGTGTTGGACAGTGGTGTGGTCAGTGCCAGGCTAGTGTTGGACAGTGACATGGTCAGTGCCAGGCTAGTGTTGGACAGTGACGTGGTCGGTGCCAGGCTAGTGTTGGACAGTGACGTGGTCGGTGGCCAGGCTAGTGTTGGACAGTGGCAGTCAGCGAACTTTTGTCAATGAAAGTTTGGTCAGGAAGGTGGGTGCTGACTTTCTCGGTTCAAAGCGAGTGAGTTATGCAGCCTTTGGTGGGTCAAGATCAGATGAGGACAGGGGCGTGTACATGCTGAACGTCAGTGGTGCTAACCTGTCTCGGCCCACAACCCACAGCTTCTCAGCTGTGCAGGTACCCATGATCTGCCCCCCCCCCCCCCCCTCTGAGCAGACCATGTGTTCCGTCAGACAGGCTACAGGGTTTGGCAGGTTTGGAGCTAGCTGGCCATCTACTGGAAGGTGACCAGCTGTCAGTGGACATCCTGTGTGGGCTGGATGTGTTCTGGACTCTTGTGCGGCCAGGAGCTGCACACGTGGCTGATGGACTCGCTCTCCTGGAGTCAGTGTTTGGATGGGTCCTCAGTGGTGTGATCAGCACTGGTGAGGTGTCAGGTGAGACCGATCCTGTGTGCAGTCAGCTGCTCACACTCGGCGACCTTCATGAGTCAACGATCCGCTCTTTTTGGGAGATGGAGGCTATCGGGATAAAGCCGAAAGAGAATTCTGTTGAGAATCATCCTGTCCTTCAGAAGGTTGAGGAGTCAGTTCAGTTCAATGAGGAGACTGGTAGATATAAGGTCAAGCTTCCGTGGAAGCCGGAAGTTCAGGGGCTAGAGTTGAGGAATGGTGAACGGGTAGCAGGCCATCGCCTTGATTCGCTCAATGGGAAGTTGAATAGGAATACAGACTTGAATGAGGGGTACAGCCAGGCCCTTCATGAGATGGAGGAGAATGGTGTGATACAGAAGATGCCTGTCCCAGACCAGGGTGAAACTGAGTTGTCGCACCCAGTGTTCTATCTGCCACACAGACCTGTGGTCAGAGAGTCGAGCCTTAGTACACGGATCAGACCTGTGTTTGATGCTTCTGCCCGTGACCTAAGTGGGATGTCACTCAACGACTGCCTGCATGTTAGACCTTCGCTCACACCCAACATTTGTGATGTACTCTGCAGGTTCCGTCGACACAAGGTGGCAGTAGTGGCAGACATCTCAAAGGCGTTCCTGAACATTGAGCTCCAGGAGGACGATGCAGATTCTCAGCGATTTATCTGGGACGTCAACGGAGTCAGACGACACATGAAGGTGGGACGAGTTCTGTTTGGTATTAGTTTGAGTCCTTTCTTGCTCAATGCTACGATCAGACATCATCTGTCTCAGTATCAGCCTCCTTCTCAGACAGTCATTCAGCTTCAGGATCAGCTGTTTGTGGATGATTTATTAGGGGATCAGACACAGAGGAGGGGCTTGGGATCTGTTTGTCGAGGCACGTAACGTGCTGGCTAAGGCTGGTATGCCTCTCACGAAGTGTGCGTCTAACAGCAAAGTGGTGTTTGACAGGGCATAAGCAGAGTCGTTGTCCATTCCTGAAACCGTGGCGCTGAAGGTTCTAGGCGTCTGGTGGTCGTGTGAAGAAGATTGTTTTCTGTTTGATGGTATTCCCATTCCAGAGGGAGTGGTGACTACGAAGCGTGTAGTTTTAAGCTGTATCGCTCGATTCTTCGAGCCACTTGGCTTCCTGGCTCCGTTCCTGATAAAGGCCAAGTGCCTGTTTCAGGAGTTGTGGAAGCTGGGGTTGGAGTGGGATGAGCCGGTGCCCCTTCCTTTCCAGGAGAAGTTTGTCAGATGGGTGCGTGATCTCTAGAAGCTGAAGGAGATTCGAATCCCGCGCTGCTTTGTAAGTGCCTCCTGGTCGGATGTCATGCAGGAGATGGAAGTTCACGGCTACAGTGATGCGTCACAGAAGGGGTATGGCGCAGTCGTGTACATCCGTTCTCCAGAGGGGTCTCATGACGGCTATGTGACGTCACTGGTGATGTCGAAGGTAAGGGTAGCTCCTCTGCGCAAACTGGCTCGTCTTGAGCTTCTGGCTGCGGTGTTGGTGGCCAGATTGGTGTCTCATGTAATCGCTGGGCTGAGACTCCCTCAGTCGTGCGTGTACCACTGCTGGAGTGATTCACAGGTGGCGTTAGCATGGATCCGTGGAGATCCTGATCGCTGGAAGCAATTCGTCTCGAATCGCGTCATCGAGATTCAGCAGCTGACTGATCCTCAGCGGTGGTCTTACTGTCCCAAGGCTGAGAATCCCGCAGACATTCTGAGTCGCGGCGCGTCAGCAGAGGAGCTTGTCAGCTCTGATCTGTGGTTCCATGGGCCCCTGGGACTGCGAGAGTCAGGACGCTCATAGCGGCGAGGAGTCAGCAGAAGCGAGTGACGAGGTCTGCAGAGAGACTAAACAGTCATCAGTCGAGTCGAGTCTGAGGGTGGAAACGCGGTTCTATCTGCTACGGTTGCAGAGAGTCAACAGGAGAAGTTCTTTCCTTGCAATAGGTGGAGCAGCTTCACAAGGGCTATCCGAGTCATGGGTTGGATGAGACGGTTCATTGACAACGCGCGCTTCCCTCAGGAGCAACGAACTGAGTCAGACCTGAGCTTTGTACAGATGTCGCAAGCCAAGCATTAGGTTCTGCAGGTGAACCAGAGGCAGGAGTTTCCGGCGGAGTACGCCGCCCTGCAGCGTGGCATGCCGGTGTCGAAGTCGTCACCGCTCCACAAGTTGAACCCAGTGGTGGGCGGAGATCAGCTGATCCGAGTACGAATCAGGCTGGATCATGCAGAGCTCTCATTCGATGAGGAGCGACCAGTGATCGTTCCAAAGGGTGATCTGGCAAAGCTGATTGTTATATTTCAGCATGAGAAAGTTCTGAAGCACGCGGGTGTTTCAACGCTCGTTGCTTTGCTTCGAGGAACTTACTGGCTCCTGGGTGTCAGACGCCTCTGCAAAGAGGTAAAGAGGAGCTGTCTGGCGTGTCAGAAGCAGGACGCCAGAGCAGTGAGTGAAGTGGCCGCACCTCTGCCGCGGCAACGAGTCACGCAGTCCAGCCCGTTCACAGTGACTGGATTGGATTTCTGTAGGCCAGTGTACTGAGCGGACTTTTCTGGAAAGCCATTCTACATTTCTTTATTCACTTGTGCAGGAACGAGAGCAGTTCACTTAGAGTTGACCAATTCGCTGTCAAAGGAGGATTTTTTGTTGGCATTCAGACGTTGTTCTGCTCGTAGGTCTATGCCGAGTACGATATATTCAGATGGGGCGAAAACTTTCAGAACAGCTGATGATTATCTGAGGGCGTCGCTAGAAACGCTCGCCCCAGATTGGCGCTTCAATGCTCCAAGGTCGCCCTGGTGGGGCGGATGATTCGAGAAGCTGGTGAAGAGTGTCAAGAGTGCTCTGAGGAAGAGTTTAGGTTCAGGTGTTTTCCGTAGGTCTGAGTTAGAGACATGTCTTCATGAGGTAGAAGCAACGATCAGCTCGAGGCCATTGACTTTCGTGGGAGATGAGCTTGATAGTGAGGATCCTATCACTCCCAGCCATTTCCTAGTAGGAAAGAATATGTCGGAAAGGTCAGCTTCGGTAGAGGATCCGGAGAACGTTCGTAGCTCTATGTTGTCAGAAAGAGAGGAGTTGCGTCGTAAGAGGCTGGATAGGTTTTGGAAAATTTGGTCAGATGATTACCTACGTAATCTTCCTCCGACAGTTGTAAAGTTCCAGAAGAGAGGTCAGTTGAAAGAAGGTTCAGTTGTCCTCATTCATGAAGAGAACCTGCCACGCCTACGGTGGCCTGTCGGAGTAGTAGTAAGGTTGTACCCCGGACGAGACGGATTAGTACGAGCTGTCGATGTGCGTACAAAAAGGGGGGTTTACACTCGGTCTGTACAAAGGCTGCATGACTTGGAGCTCGCTGGAGACCCCAGCCCCACTGACCCTGTTTCAGCACATGATGAGAACGCTCAGCCCGTCACTGATTCCCCTCGGTGTGATTCGGGGCAAGATCACGCGGTGTCTGGGGGAGGTAATGCGCCGGTGATAACGCGTTATGGGAGAGTTGTGAGGAAACGAGTCTTGTGATGCGATTTCTCAGGTGATTTGAGTTTGTCAGTCAGCCAGTTGTCAGTGAGTGTACTAGTTATAGTGTTCATTGATATGCTGCGCACATCAAGGTGGGGAGTGTGTTACGGATTGTCCTAGATGGCGCTGAATGCCGGTCGATAGATGGCGTTAGTTCGCATAGTTTCGGCTTTAAGTGTTGTTTACGTTGGCTTTGCGTCATAATAGGTTCGAAAGCGTCGGTTTGTATGCGTTTACTGACCACAAGAATACTATAAATCTGTATTGGTAAAATAGTAATATTAGAACAGTGTTCTGAAATATTAGGCTTATATTTGTGTATTTAAATATTCCTAAAGCATTCAGAATCCGTATTTGTATTTTGTGCATCTGTTAGCGCGTTGAATTGTACTTAATTATCGTATCGACATATTTTTTGTTTCGAGAAAGTGCAGTGTGCTTTCCGGTTGAGCAGCCATTACTCGGTGATGATCGGCTCCTGGGCGTGGTTGGATGTACCGCGGGTTGGTGTTGACGCCTGAGTGCGTTTCGGCAGTCAGTTAGTATGTGATTCAGTCAGTCAGTCTTGTCGTCAGATCGAAGTCAGATCGTCAGACGTTCTATTTGTGAGATTACCGAATGCAATACAGTCAGGAAAGTGGGCCAAGCTTTGAGGATCGGATTTGGACTGAGATCGAAGGAAGCCGGACGAAGAGCAACAGTTGGTGTCTAAGGAAAGTGAGAAAGTCGTCGATCAGTAACAGGAACCTTGGTGCTATAATGTTATTCCGCAGTCTGGGTCCAGCCCAAGTTACCAACTAAATCCTATATAATTTGCTCGTGAATATTTAATGAAAATGGTGTGTTGTTCGTGTGCTTCTTGCAAGCTCTGAGGTAGAAAAAGTTGATCCACTCTGGGTGGCAAGTCATGTTTAAGTTTGCTAGGCATTAGCAGGATCATTTGTAGTTTCCCGATGTCTCGGAAACACAGTAATGCAAGTTGTATTTGAAGATTGGGTTAGTGTGAGCGAGTCTAGTTTGACAATCAATGATACGTACAACACGCTTTTGCAGTTTTTATATTTTGTCTATGTGTGCGGGGTATGTATTACTATAAAGAAAACAGCAATAATTGATATATGACAAAAACAGTGAGTTTTACAACAGTTATAGCTGTTAAGTATGTAAATAATGTCCTACCCTCAATATAAGCCCCACACCCCTGCTAAGTATCACGAGAAGCCTGGAAATATGCGATTTCCATTTAAAATAATTGTCTAGGTATACACCTAAATACTTTACGGTATTTACAGTAGGAATGTTGACACCTGCCAAGTTAAGCGAAATATAAAGTGAACGTCTGGTGTTGCGTATTTGAAGGTAGGTCTTACCAGTATTAAGAGAAAGGCATATTGGCTGTAACCAGGCAGCAATTCTAGGCGATACATTGTTGATAGATTCCTGCAACTGTTGTTCATTTGAGCCTTCAATGAATATCGCTGTATCGTCAGCATACAGAATCGAGGCCATATCGTGGCTTATCGAAGGAAAATCGTTGATATAAATAATACATAGAAGGGGGCCTAGGATAGATCTTGAGGAACGCCTATTTCTACCGGCAAGTAATTAAAACGAAAATGATCTATCTGAACGCACTACAATTCGTCTTTTTTTTGTCGTCCGATCTATTTGTGAAAAGGCAGCGACTTAAAATATTTCATTTCCATTCGGTTGGATTTGGGTACGCAAATCCACGGTAACTGACCAACGGAGAACGCCAAGTTTATCTCTTGTCTGCATCTCGTCTGTTCGTCGGCCCGGGCGCTACTTCCGATAGCGCTCAACAGAAACGCCTTGCGACTGTTTGTGGGGTGCTCTGCGCTGAGGATAGCAGTTTGTGGGTGTTTCTGTTGTGTGCGTTGCTCGTCTGCTGTCTGTGCCCACAGAAGGGACGGCAATAATTGTCGGAGGCGGGCAGTGGGCCTCAGACCGTTTATCGCTCCTCCCTGGATCATAAATCCAGCAGCAGCCCTTCGTCAGCCCGTCCCGCCGGCGCCCGCCCCCGCTCTGGCAGCGTTATGACGTGCGTGTAGCGTCCGACTGAGCGACGCCGCCGCAGGCCCCTGAGCGATGCTCACTGGCGGCCGACCCCGCCGCCGCCGCGCCGCTCTGTGGGGGCTGGAGAGTCCGCCGCCGCCGCCGCGCCGCTCTGTGGAGGCTGGAGACTCCGACCCCGCCGCCGCGCCGCTCTGTGGAGGCTGGAGACTCCGACCCCGCCGCCGCGCCGCTCTGTGGAGGCTGGAGACTCCGACCCCGCCACCGCGCCGCTCTGTGGAGGCTGGAGACTCCGACTCCGCCGCCGCGCCGCTCTGTGGAGGCTGGAGACTCCGACCCCGCCGCCGCGCCGCTCTGTGGAGGCTGGAGAGTCCGCCGCCGCGCCGCTCTGTGGAGGCTGGAGACTCCGACCCCGCCGCCGCGCCGCTCTGTGGAGGCTGGCGACTCCGACCCCGCCGCCGCCGCGCGGCTCTGTGGAGGCTGGAGACTCCGACCCCGCCGCCGCGCCGCTCTGTGGAGCCTAGAGACTCCGCCACCGCGCCGCTCTGTGGAGGCTGGAGACTCCGACCCCGCCGCCGCGCCGCTCTGTGGAGGCTGGAGACTCCGACTCCGCCGCCGCGCCGCTCTGTGGAGGCTGGAGACTCCGACCCCGCCGCCGCGCCGCTCTGTGGAGGCTAGAGACGAACAGGCGCCCTGGTATTAGGTGCCGCACCCTTTTTCTGCCAACCTGAGCCGTCTGACCAATAACCGAAGCAGCTGTCGTCTGCTGGTCTTCTCGGCTGCAACTGATGTCTATTGGTATCCCCAGCTGCTGCTGTCGTCTGCTGTATGTATGTATTGACATTTAAAACACTCTCCCGCATACAATGGCTATTCCGAGTGTCGAGTCTATAACGTTAAAAGGTGAGACATATACGGCAAAATATAAAAAGCAATACATACATACACACAACACGCACACACACACACACACACACAACGAACACACACACACACACACACACACACACACACACACACACACACACACACACACACACACACACACACACACACACACACACACACACACACACACCACACACACACACACACACACACACACACCACACACACACACACACACACACACACACACACACACACACACACACACACACACACACACACACACACACAACACACACACACACACACACACACCACAACACACACACACACACACACATACACACACACACACACACACACACACACACACACATACACACACACACACACACACACACACACACACACACACACACACACACACACACACACACAGACACGCGCGCGCGCGCGCGCACGCACGCACGCACGCACGCACGCACGCACGCACGCACGCACGCACGCACGCACGCACGCACGCACGCACGCAGGCAGGCAGGCAGGCAGGCAGGCAGGCAGGCAGGCAGGCAGGCACGCACGCACGCACGCACGCACGCACGCTACGCACGCACGCACGCACGCACGCACGCACATATTAATCCAGTCCCAGGTAAATGGTTACACAGTGCATGCCTAAAAGACGCGAGAGTCGAGTTCCGGAGTTCTAGAGGTAAAGAGTTGTAAAGTTACGCGGTACTGTATATGAGGTGCCGCCTACCCACCTCCGTCCTCACACGCGGGAGAGTGTCCTGACGAGTAGAACGGGAGCGAAGAGAAGAGTTGGCCTGAATATGACCCTGGTATATGCTGGTATCCTCAGCTGGTCACCCCAGCCAGGGGAGGAGAATTAGGGGTTTTGAGGGCGCTCAAACACTCCCTGAGCTCAAAAGTGCACCCCCTCATTGTCCAAAGCACCCCTCAAATAAAAAGGTCCGTTCAACTAACATAACACAAGCAAAAGTATAAACTGATAGAACAAATTGCATAACTGTAACATTTTTTTTTGTTTCTACAGTAGCCTCATGTCCTCTCAAGCTATCATGATGCTGTTTTAGGCACACATCTTTCAATAAGAGAGGTATCAGGCACACACAGGTTGAATAACATAGGTAAGGCATCCTCATTACCTATGCTCCCATGGACAATGAGCAATAGTGAATGGTCCTGTTCATCCTGAGAGGGATCAAGCCCGGTCCCCAGTTTTGTATGAAAGTTAAAAGTGGGTCAAATCCCAAGAGTGTGTTGTAGAAAGGAGTGGAACATCAATCTAGACAGTTATATATAAATATGTAAGAGGATGTTGATACAACATGAACATATCTCCACTAGCAGATCCAAGAGAGGCAAGATGAGCGCGATCAAGCCCGGTAGTCCACCTAAAATTGACTAAAATTGTAAAATTGACACATTTGGCATTTCCTTTGATATAAATAATTAAATGATATTTCTACATAAGATTGTTTTTAAACTGTCAAGTAGGTATCACCGAAACCAGTGTACTTCAATTTTTTTTTTAAGTTTGGTTATTTCAAAAAAGGTACCTATCTACTCTCCCCTAAAAAAAAAATCAGAATGGAGCTATGGATACACCAGACTACCTATCCCTAGTTTAATCCTGAATAAATACCAACCAAACCTGTAAAATTAACTTAAAGAACAACTAATAGTCGATCTAAAAATATGAATTGAAGAAGAAAAAAATGCAACACAAGCAGCATAACTAACCTAAAATTGCATTTCAAATCACAAAACACGACCACCACCGTCACATTTCGCCGCACATCGAGTCAACACAATATTTATTAAGGATGAATGTAAGCGAATGATGCGTGAAGTGGAACAAAAGTATTTGTTTAATAACGTCATATGTAAATTCTTGACAGACTACATCAAACTTTACGCGTACATCCGTACATTATCATCTTGTGTAATTGTCAAAATAACATAATTATTATTTAAAAGATATTTTATGAGCATATTTAATCAAAACTTTGGGTTTTACAAACGTAATTACATCACTTAATCCTCATGCGCAGCACGGTCTCAGATCATTTCCATCACAAGACAAGTGCGCCTGAACCATGAGGCTCAGATCAAAATAAACAATCAATCAGGCGTCTTAACTTTTGAATACAGTCTGGTGGCGCACGCGATTGTGGGGATGTGGTCAGAATAATATGAAAATGTTAAAATAGTAATATTTATGATGAAAGATTATTTTATGATATTCCTAACATGTTAAAACAAAAACAAATAACAAATTAATAGATAGGTAGGTACACTGGCCGTAGCGGAAACCGGAATCAGGGAGAAATTTGAGCAGGGGTGTAGTAAGTAGGTACTAAGTACTAGTAGTAACCTATTCAGTTGGGGTGGGGTGGAGGGGGGGGGGCTGGATTCCCCAACTTGGACAATGAAGTGGACCAAATTGACAACTTGACTACAACTACAACTTGGATTTGAGAGCCGCCGGTGAAAAGCACCCCTGGCATTTTGACAATTCTTCACATCTAACCTCAGCTGCGGCTGTCATCTGCTGGTCTCCCCTGCTGCAGCTGTCGTCTGCTGATATCCCCAGCTGCAGCTGTCGTCTGCTGGTCTCCCCTGCTGCAGCTGTCGTCTGCTGATATCCCCAGCTGCAGCTGTCGTCTGCTGGTGTCCCCAGCTTTAGCTGTCGTCTGCTGGTGTCCCCTGCTGCAGCTGTCGTCTGCTGATATCCCCAGCTGCAGCTGTCGTCTGCTGGTCTCCCCTGCTGCAGCTGTCGTCTGCTGATATCCCCAGCTGCAGCTGTCGTCTGCTGGTCTCCCCTGCTGCAGCTGTCGTCTGCTGATATCCCCAGCTGCAGCTGTCGTCTGCTGGTGTCCCCAGCTTTAGCTGTCGTCTGCTGGTGTCCCCTGCTGCAGCTGTCGTCTGCTGATATCCCCAGCTGCAGCTGTCGTCTGCTGGTCTCCCCAGCTGCAGCTGTCGTCTGCTGGTCTCCCCAGCTGCAGCTGTCGTCTGCTGGTCTCCCCAGCTGCAGCTGTCGTCTGCTGGTCTCCCCAGCTTCAGCTGTCGTCTGCTGGTGTCCCCTGCTGCAGCTGTCGTCTGCTGGTCTCCCCTGCTGCAGCTGTCGTCCGCTGATATCCCCAGCTGCAGCTGTCGTCTGCTGGTCTCCCTTGCTGCAGCTGTCGTCTGCTGATATCCCCAGCTGCAGCTGTCGTCTGCTGATATCCCCAGCTGCGGCTGTCATCTGCTGGTCTCCCCTGCTGCAGCTGTCGTCTGCTGATATCCCCAGCTGCAGCTGTCGTCTGCTGGTCTCCCCAGCTGCAGCTGTCGTCTGCTGATATCCCCAGCTGCAGCTGTCGTCTGCTGGTCTCCCCTGCTGCAGCTGTCGTCTGCTGGTCTCCCCTGCTGCAGCTGTCGTCCGCTGATATCCCAAGCTGCAGCTGTCGTCTGCTGGTCTCCCCTGCTGCAGCTGTCGTCCGCTGATATCCCAAGCTGCAGCTGTCGTCTGCTGGTCTCCCCTGCTGCAGCTGTCGTCTGCTGATATCCCCAGCTGCAGCTGTCGTCTGCTGGTCTCCCCTGCTGCAGCTGTCGTCTGCTGGTCTCCCCAGCTGCAGCTGTCGTCTGCTGGTCTCCCCAGCTGCAGCTGTCGTCTGCTGGTCTCCCCTGCTGCAGCTGTCGTCTGCTGGTATCCCCAGATGCAGCTGTCGTCTGCTGGTATCCCCAGCTGCAGCTGTCGTCTGCTGGTCTCCCCTGCTGCAGCTGTCATCTGCTGGTCTCCCCTGCTGCTGATGTCGTCTGCTGGTCTCTCCTGCTGCAGCTGTCGTCTGCTGGTATCCCCAGCTGCAGCTGTCGTCTGCTGGTGTTCCCAGCTTCAGCTGTCGTCTGCTGGTGTCCCCTGCTGCAGCTGTCGTCTGCTGGTCTCCCCTGCTGCAGCTGTCGTCTGCTGGTCTCCCCTGCTGCAGCTGTCGTCTGCTGGTCTCGCCAGCTGCAGCTGTCGTCTGCTGATATCCCCAGCTGCAGCTGTCGTCTGCTGATATCCCCAGCTGCAGCTGTCGTCTGCTGGTATCCCCAGCTGCAGCTGTCGTCTGCTGGTCTCCCCTGCTGCAGCTGTCGTCTGCTGGTATCCCCAGCTGCAGCTGTCGTCTGCTGGTCTCCCCAGCTGCAGCTGTCGTCTGCTGATATCCCCAGCTGCAGCTGTCGTCTGCTGGTCTCCCCTGCTGCAGCTGTCGTCTGCTGATATCCCCAGCTGCAGCTGTCGTCTGCTGGTCTCCCCTGCTGCAGCTGTCGTCTGCTGGTCTCCCCTGCTGCAGCTGTCGTCTGCTGGTCTCGCCAGCTGCCGCTGCTGCTGGCGAGTTGCCGCAGTGTCCGGCCGCGATGGTCCAGCCGGAAATCCTGTTTGGCGGCGGAGCGGGAGCCGGTGTAACGTGGTTGGCCGGCAGCCCGCGCTGCCGAGCGCAGTCGGGTCGGGCTGACCGTGCCTCGCCGACAGATCTGAGCAGAGAGGGAGAGCGGGCACTGTTCACCGCCGACTGATGACTGATGACTGATGACTGATGACTGATGACTGATGACTGATGACTGATGACTGATGACTGATGACTGATGACTGATGACTGATGACTGATGACTGATGACTGATGACTGATGACTGATGACTGATGACTGATGACTGATGACTGATGACTGATGACTGATGACTGATGACTGATGACTGATGACTGATGACTGATGACTGATGACTGATGACTGATGACTGATGACTGATGACTGATGACTGATGACTGATGACTGATGACTGATGACTGATGACTGATGACTGATGACTGATGACTGATGACCGATGACTGATGACTGATGACTGATGACTGATGACTGATGACTGATGACTTGTGACTGATGACTGATGAATGATGACTGATGACTGGTGACTGGTGTCTGGTGACTGATGACTGATGACGGATGACCGATGACTGATGACTGATGACTGATGACTGATGACTGATGACTTGTGACTGATGACTGATGAATGATGACTGATGACTGGTGACTGGTGACTAATGACTGATGACTGATGACTGATGACTGGTAACTGGTGACTAATGACTGATGACTGATGACTGATGCATATGACTGATGACTGATGACTGATGACTGATGACGGATGACCGATGACTGATGACTGATGACTGATGACTGATGACTGATGAATTGTGACTGATGACTGATGACTGATGACTGGTGACTGGTGACTAATGAATGATGAATGATGACTGATGACTGGTGACTGATGACTGATGAATGATGAATGATGACTTATGACTGGTGACTGATGACTGATGACTGATGACTGATGACTGATGGCGGGCGCCTGACTGGTTACAGTTTACCGACTTATAATATTCGTACTCGCATAACTACGATCAAGTTTTCCGATTTTATTTTAATCCTGCACACAATTATCAACCAGAGTTGTACAGGTGCGCCGATTCACTGCAAGACAGCACAGTTGACTGACCAGTCGTATTCATGCCTCGCTCACCGATAGCTAAATATTGATGGCTATGCTACCGATGAGCATTACAGCTGCTCACCCCAGTGGGGGGCCTGAATATCCTGTCGGGCCCAGATCCGCCATGACGATTGACGACGCGACGATTAACGACGATTGACGACGATTGACGACGATTGACGACGATTGACGACGATTGACGACGATTGACGACGATTGACGACGATTGACGACGATTGACGACGATTGACGACGATTGACGACGATTGACGACGATTGACGACGATTGACGATTGACGACGATTGACGACGATTGACGACGATTGACGACGATTGACGACGATTGACGACGCGACGATTCGCGACGATTGACGACGATTGACGACGATTGACGACGATTGACGACGCCAGACCCAATGTGCCTGAAGCCGGTCTGATATAACTGCAGCTCGTCATATCAGCCTCATTTGCGGCATACATACCTATTGACCCTACTGTTACAGCGCAGTTTAACTTCAGACTTCTGTTCCCTTGTGTGGTAGATCTGTCTCCGCTTTCAAGACGTAGTCACCGCCATGTTTCAATCGTGCGCAGGTTATGTATGTATGTATGGTCAAGGTCATACACACCGGGGTCAAGTGACATGCAATCGTATTCAGCAGCATACATGCATCCGTCATAAAGATGGTGTATTGCTGCCAGATCCACTGGTAGGTTCATCATGTTGGCAGCAGCATACACAATACAGTAGTCCTAATCGTTATCCGTTAAATCTACGCAAATACACAATAGAATCATGAATTCGTGCTGGGAGTCTTCAACATTTCACATTTAGTCGTCTTTGGATGATGAAATTGCATTTGGATTTCTTGATATTATAAACGTAAGCATTGCTATTTAACCCGCGCCCCACTGAACCTCTGGATTGTCCACGCCCGACTGGGGGTGTTTGACCCCCCCCCCCCCCCACGTCTAACTCGGCTCCTATAGGACATAGATCAAACCAATAACAACGTTCGATAGCTCGTCAATTTTTTTAAAAACTATTTCAGAATTTGTTTTCGCTCAGGTCGAGAAATTGAGGTCACCAGAGGTCATCAAAGGTCAAATTTTCCAGTTTTAGGACTTCGCTATAAAAAAATCCAAAAATCTCAGGAACTATGCTAGCTAGAAACAAATTGAGAAAAGCAATCGACAGCCATTTAAATTTGTAATCGTTGGTAATCCCAAAACATTGACCTCAGGTCAATGGTTTAGGCTCCAGAGGTCATAAAAGTCAAGAATGTTGATTTTTGGCTAAAAAAAATCGCTAATAACTTTGTACCTAATACATATAACGCAATACAGTGTACGCCATCGTGTTTATTTCATCAAGCCACTTCGAATGATATACATGGTGACCTTGTTACGTCAACTTCAAAATTTGACCTCAGGTCAAGGTCAAGTAGCAACACAAGTAGGTCATGTTGCATATTTAAATACGTGTCTCGACGATACAAACACATTGGTACCGGGTTCACTTCTCTATCTGCATTATGTCGAGAGTTATTGACACAAAGGTGATGGTGAACTCGGATGACCTCAAATGACTCCTTAGGAGCCACTGAACAAAATTTGCACTTAGATCATCAAGAATGTCCTATTGTAACATTATCCAGAAGGAATTGGACTGATGACATGCCTATCCTCGAAATAGGAAGAAGGAGGAAATTTGAATATTTCTCCATTTACTTATAATGGGGCGGTCACGAAATTGACCTGGCCTTAGGTCACCAATATCAAAATTCCGAGATACACTTTTGTAGACACTAATGGTCTCATGCAGTCCTAAAAGTTGCATATGGATCCCTGAAAAACTATGGTCATGGCACGACCGCAAACTTTTTTGGAGGTGGGGGTCACTTGACCTGACCTGATAACCTGACCTGACCTGACACGAATCTCACACTTAAAGAAAAGGTGCGAAAAAGATAAATGGTGTAAAAGTATGCCAAATTTGGCGGCGCTATGCGCCGCCATTTTTTCGTAATCTGGAGAGAAAAAACGCAGGGGGTATTCAACCCCCCCTGCAGTCGGGCGCGGGTTAATACAATTTGTTTCATTCTGCATTGAAGCAGTGCGACATTTCTATTTCTTTGCAGAAATATTATTGTTATGTTCGCCTCATCGCAAACTGAAGTATTCAAATAAACTCCTCTACAGCTTCATCGAAGATGATAAATCCCCCACACCACATTGACTTCAGGTTTTCTTCACCGCGGGTGCTGGGTGCTGTTTACTAATCAATAAGCAAACTTTGCTCTTCAATACAGTTAGGAAGAGTGACATGTCCCACGTCGGCTGTGTCGGCTGTCAGGAAGCGGTGTCGTGTGCCGTCCGGATCCTCACCCCCGCCGTCCCACGGCGCTGACTAGCGAGCTGCCGATGGCAATCCCCATTGACTCCCGACTATAAACTTTCGTCGCTGTCCAAATTAAAAACACCCTCGGCCGGTATTAAGAGCCGCTGGTGTGGCCCGCTGCTCCTCCACAGAGTATATCGCGGCAGCAGACAATAACCGAAAACGGTGCCGGCTGCTGCGGCAGCTACGGCGGCGGCTGGCAGCTGCTGCGGGCGGCGGTGGCTGCTGAGGCTGTGGCGACAGCGGCGGCGGAGGCTGTGGCGCTGGAGGTGGTACCGTCTGTAAGCGGCAGCTAGCCCAGCTGGCACGTCACAGCCGCCACAGACGGCGACCCTCCGATTCTGTGCCAACTCCGGCACCGCCCACTCTGGGCCGCCCACCGCGTACCGCTGAGCAGCGGGGCGGCGCCGGCTGAGGAGCTCACTCTGACGGGAGACGCTCTGCAGTGATCAGACAGCTGAGGAGTTCAGTCTGACGGGAGACGCTCTGCAGTGATCAGACAGCTGAGGAGCTCACTCTGACGGGAGACGCTCTGCAGTGATCAGACAGTTGAGGAGCTCACTCTGACGGGAGACGCTGAGGAGCTCGCTCTGACGGGAGACGCTCTGCAGTGATCAGACAGCTGAGGAGCTCACTCTGACGGGAGACGCTGAGGAGCTCACTCGGACGGGAGACGCTCTGCAGTGATCAGACATCTGAGGAGCTCACTCTGACGGAGACGCTCTGCAGTGATCAGACAGCTGAGGAGCTCACTGACGGGAGACGCTCTGCAGTGATCAGACAGCTGAGGAGCTCACTCTGACGGGAGACGCTCTGCAGTGATCAGACAGCTGAGGAGCTCACTCTGACGGGAGACGCTCTGCAGTGATCAGACATCTGAGGAGCTCACTCTGACGGGAGACGCTCTGCAGTGATCAGACAGCTGAGGAGCTCAGTCTGACGGGAGACGCTCTGCAGTGATCAGACAGCTGAGGAGCTCACTCTGACGGGAGACGCTGAGGAGCTCAGTCTGACGGAGACGCTCTGCAGTGAGCAGACAGTTGAGGAGCTCACTCTGACGGGAGAGGCTGAGGAGCTCAGTCTGACGGAGACGCTCTGCAGTGATCAGACAGCTGATGAGCTCACTGACGGGAGACGCTCTGCAGTGATCAGACAGCTGAGGAGCTCAGTCTGACGGGAGACGCTCTGCAGTGATCAGACAGCTGAGGAGCTCACTCTGACGGGAGACGCTCTGCAATGATCAGACAGCTGAGGAGCTCACTCTGACGGGAGACGCTCTGCAGTGATCAGACAGCTGAGGAGCTCACTCTGACGGGAGACGCTCTGCAGTGATCAGACATCTGAGGAGCTCACTCTGACGGGAGACGCTCTGCAGTGATCAGACAGCTGAGGAGCTCAGTCTGAGCTCAGTCTGACGGGAGACGCTCTGCAGTGATCAGACAGCTGATGAGCTCACTCTGACGGGAGACGCTGAGGAGCTCAGTCTGACGGAGACGCTCTGCAGTGAGCAGACAGCTGAGGAGCTCACTCTGACGGGAGAGGCTGAGGAGCTCAGTCTGACGGAGACGCTCTGCAGTGATCAGACAGCTGATGAGCTCACTGACGGGAGACGCTCTGCAGTGATCAGACAGCTGAGGAGCTCAGTCTGACGGGAGACGCTCTGCATAGATCAGACAGCTGAGGAGCTCACTCTGACGGAAGACGCTGAGGAGCTCAGTCTGACGGAGACGTTCTGCAGTGATCAGACAGCTGAGGAGCTCACTCTGACGGGAGACGCTCTGCAGTGATCAGACAGCTGAGGAGCTCACTCTGACGGAAGACGCTCTGCAGTGATCAGACAGCTGAGGAGCTCACTGACGGGAGACGCTCTGCAGTGATCAGACAGCTGAGGAGCTCACTCTGACGGGAGACGCTCTGCAGTGATCAGACAGCTGAGGAGCTCAATCTGACGGGAGACGCTCTCCAGTGGTCAGACAGCTGAGGAGCTCACTCTGACGGGAGACGCTGAGGAGCTCAGTCTGACGGGAGACGCTCTGCAGTGATCAGACATCTGAGGAGCTCACTCTGACGGGAGACGCTGAGGAGCTCACTCTGATGGGAGACGCTCTGCAGTGATCAGACAGCTGAGGAGCTCACTCTGACGGGAGACGCTGAGGAGCTCAGTCTGACGGGAGACGCTCTGCAGTGATCAGACAGCTGCAGCTGGACAGAAACCTGTAGTTGGGGTTGTCTTTTATTGGCGGGAAGGTGAAGCCGAAGCTATTGAATGTATCTGGACGCACCGTAAGCTTATCGAGTATATGCCCATCGCTGCGTGCTATTCGCCTCGGCCTTTCGCCTGTCCTACGATAACGATCCAGAGGAGGGCGTGGGTTATGACTTCCTTTTGGAGCCTCCAATAGACTCATAAGTCAAAAAAAAATATCTGAAATTGGTAGATCAGATTAATCTCCTCACACAAAGCGCAGGAACAGTTGTAAGCCATGGGACCTCCCCGCGGCAGTGATGCTCCAAACACACAAGATTCGGCGAGCTCACATGAGTACGTCCCCGCGAATCTATAGGCGTCCGGGCTGGTAGAGACCCATTCTGGGCTAAAAGGACTCGTGTTCTGATACCGTTTTCCGTTCGTCTGACCAGACCGTGCCCCGCTCCGCCTGTCCCCCATCTGGCTGGCCAGACGAAGTCGTCCCTGCAGATATCTTCCGCTATCTAATGCTCTCAACACCACGGTCCTCGCTTCCTGGCAGAGATTTTCGTGTTATCTCGCTCATCGACGATGAGAACAATTATTGGAGGCGCCACATTGAGCAGGGATGGCAGCATTCCCAGATAAAATGGTGTCGATCGGAATTCAGCATCGAATAGCACGCAGAGTATCCGACCACACGCTGCCAATGTCAGGAATGCAACCAATCGCATTGTGTGGAATGTTTTGTAATCACTGGGTCAGCATTATGTCAGCAGTCAGCAGCACAATCTAACGTCCTGGAAATCCTCAACTGATACAGCTGTGCACAGTCGCTGCATGACAGGCATTCAGAGGTGGCGATAAGTCCGATCGACACGTAAATTAATATGCTTGACAGAAATAATAAGAATTGCTAACATAACTCTCATAATGTCAAAAGAATGATTTAGTAAATCAAACACAAGATACCAAGCCTTATCAGCCATGGCTGGCTGATGAAGGAGCAAGCCGAAAGCTTCGTATCTTGTGTTTGATTTACTAAATCATCCTTTTGGCATTATGAGAGTTAGGTTAGCAATTTTTATTTGTATAATGTCTCTCAAAACAGTGTTGAAAAATATTAAAGATGCTTGACAGAAACATGAATTACGTGGTTTGGTGTGCTACCTAGCCACGTAATTCATGTTATTAGGCAACAGGTTAAATTACTTAAAAATAACCTCGCATCGCAGGGCATAGGCTACCTTGAAAAAAAATCTTGAAATTTGGCTATACGGGGTATTTTTAGCTGAAAAAAAAATATGACATTTGTTTGGACGATAGATATGTATTTGTTTGGACGCTAGAGTGTCTATCCGTCGAGAAATAGACATATTTCTCTTTTCTCCTTCATGGCCTTAATAACTTAATGCCAATGTATGACGTCATGCATATGGTAGCTTGGATATGGAAGCTACTGCACACAATAATGGCGGATTTTAGGCATATATACGCAGGCTGCTTGTAACGTAAACAACAGTTGTGAAGTTTCGCGGACCCGAAATGGTGTCTTCTAAAAGGGGCCCACTAGTCCTGCGTCGAAATTACTTAGCGTAGCGAGGTAATTATTTCACCACAACCCATTTAGCGATCTGCTCTACAAATCTGCTATCTCAGTTAAAACCCCATGTTAAAGGTGAACTATTCCCTTTAAATAACCTCGACTGTCAGACAACATAAATAATAGGTAGTGTGAGGACTGGTAATTGACACAAATGTAACGATTTGGAGCACTGGATCTGCTCATAATGTATAAACAAACTGCATAGAAGATAGTTCACGTCTTTTTAGAAGTGCTTCACTCTCTTGGAACTTGTTGTTGGCGTTTGTATCCATATATCCCATTTTCCAGCTCCAGGTTACCTAATTATTCACAACGGAGCCCAAAGTTACCTACCCACGCAGTTAGGGAAAACGAACTAACTATTCGAGTTGGTATTCCGAAGGAAATCGGCTTCTTGTATCCACAAGGGACAGCACGTCACAACAGATAAAATTGTTTATGAAACCTGTTAATGGTTTGAAAAGGATCGTCTAAGCATTGGACCGGTGAGACAGCAGCTTACCTTGTGGTCGGCTAGGTTGGTGGTCCGGCACGTGATCTTGGCGTCCCTGGCTACTGGAGCGGTAACATTATCCATCTTCTCCAGTATCACCAGGCCTCGGGAGCGCCCCAGACCTAAGGCAGGTCAGCACAGGTCACCGAGGTCAGTCACATGTCACAGAGGTCAGCGCAGGTCACCGAAGTCAGTAACATGTCACAGAGGTCAGTCACAGGTCACAGAGATAAGTCACATGTCACAGAGGTCAGTCACAGGTCACCGATGTCATCGACAGGTCACAGAACACAGCACAGGTCACCGAGGTCAGTCACATGTCACAGAGGGCAGTCACAGGTTACAGAGGTCAGTCACATGTTACAGAGGGCAGTCACAAGTCACAGAGGTCAGTCACATGTCACAGAGGGCAGTCAAAGGTCACAGAGGTCAGTCACAGGTCACATAGATCAGTCACAGGTCACAGAGGTCAGTCACATGTCACCGAGGTCAGTCACATGTCACAGAGGACAGTCACAGGTCACATAGGTCAGTCACAGGTCACAGAGGTCAGTCACAGGTCACAGAGGTCATTCACAGGTCAAAGAGGGCGTCACAGGTCACAGAGGACAGTCACAGGCACATAGATCAGTCACAGGTCACAGAGGTCAGTCACATGTTACAGAGGTCAGTCACATGTTACAGAGGTCAGTCACATGTTACAGAGGGCAGTCAAAGGTCATCAGGGGTGTGGGAACTACTTTAAAGTTGGTTGGGGCGAACTTTTTGGCAATACTACGGCAAAAATTAAGACTGAAGAGAAGCAACGTGTACCGCTCTTTTCCATACCCAACGATGCTTATTGCCAATAGTATGTCATATATTTAAGGAAATGGGTATCAACATCATATATGGAAATGGGTCGCCTAACAAGCAAAACAAACTAGAGAATAGCTGGTAAACATGAAGAAAGAGCGACATTATCCCTTACTGACGCCTGACAAATACTGTTGTGATTTGTTTTAAATAAACCGCTGTTAGAAACCGAACAATGTGGAACAACTCTGTGGGAGGTGCTGCCGGTAGCATTCTGTGCCAGGGGTGTAGGATCCTATTCAGTTGAGTGGGCTTCAGCCCCCCCCCCCCCCCCCCCCCCACTTGGCTTCAGCTCCCAACTTGGACGAGGAAGTGGGTCAAATCCGGGGAGAAATCTGTATTTTTTTGTATTTTGATAGTACTTTAAGCGATTTTTCCCAGCTCAGCCCCCCCCCCCCCCCCCCAACTTCTCTGGAGAAGCTACGCCCCTGCCCTGTACATTTGGCGGTGCTGCTAGTAGCACGTATCCACCGGCAGCTTATCGCGCCTGATCTCTGCCACGTGCCCTGCTGAGCCGGGTCACCTTCACGTGCTGCAGGAATAGCTCTCTGTACCGCTTCACAAGCTCCCTGGCTGGCTCCGAGGACCGCCAACGCCGCCGGAGCGGGAGCCGCTGGATCGAACCGACCTCACGCGCCCGGCCGCCCGGCTGTGTTGGGGGAGGCCACGGTAAATAGTACACTAGGTAGCGCCGAGTGCCGGCCTTCAACACAGACCTATGTGTACCACTTTTTCAGATGATTTTTGCAAGCCAGAAAAATATAGTATGGATATCAATGCAATGTAACGATTTCCATAGTTTGTAGATTCATATACAACAAAATAAAGCCATTGGGATATGAATGCTATTTAGAGAAATATAAATTCAGCGTGGTGGCTCTTCCAAATAACTGCGTTATGAAAAATAGGATGTTGTGGATAGAACTTTTTAAGACACCTGAAATGAAAAATGAATACTTTATCTAGATTGTCACAAAAATAACCGTATAACAATAAATCGGCTTTCTAAAAAACAATTCATCCACGAAGCAAGACTGTTTTAGCTTCAACAATTGATATTTCTGAAAACGGTAATGAGTCACGGCTGGATATTACCAGTAGGGCGCGGTAATTGGCGATGAACGAGCGAGCGTGATCGAAACGTATGGTGCATTTCAACTCGATCGGGAAAGTAGTTTCTGAGATACAAAAACAAATGGTGAGCACGTGCGCACGTGCAGAGGCACCTCACCCCTGACTTGTGAAAAGGCGGCGGCTGAGAGGTCCCT
Organism: Chirona hameri; assembly: GCA_036785665.1. NCBI lineage: Eukaryota > Metazoa > Arthropoda > Thecostraca > Balanomorpha > Balanidae > Chirona > Chirona hameri. The sequence goes on along the minus strand of JAXIVJ010011747.1, from coordinate 18,992 downwards.
AACCACACACCAAATTAGAACACAATCCGATCAGCCGTTCCTAAGATATAGAATAGAGTGTGCACGTGCGCACGTGCATAGGTACCCCACCCCAGACTTGTGGGAAACTGGCGGCTGAGAGGTTACTAACCACACACCAAATTTGCACATAATCTGCCCAGCCGTTGCGAAGTTTTTGCGAGAAAACACTTTTCAACACCCCTCACGCGGCACGCGCCACGCGCAGTGGTAGTCACCCACATGAGTCGCCACTGGTCTCAAACAGATTAGGTTGGATGGGGCAAAGATTACTCAGCAAAGAAACACGCTTGTCAATCGGACGTGCGGTTGCAGAGATATTAGCTTCTCAAAAGCGTCGCCACGGGCCGGGCCGGGTCGGGCCGCTCATATGCAGATTTTCCCATATACCACGGAAGGATGAGCGAGCGCTTCGCACTCGCTCGTAACCATATCTGATTTAAATGAAGTTCGGCAAATTGTGTAAGCTCATAGTGTTTTTGGCATTAAAACAAAGTGATGTCATGCGAAACTTTTCGGGGTAGTGTAGCCAGTTTGGGAAAACCAGAAAGTGTCGCATGGCTAGAAAAAATGCAGCAAGAAGACAAGTATAATAACTTTGATATGACATAAAGAAGTTTCAATACAAAATGTAATAAAGGTGTTAAAATTCACTTCAAAGTTAAACGATTACTTATTTTACTGTACTGATACTCAGCGGTGTTTTGAGAGCAAGAAGCATAGTTTGATCAGGACAAGAGCGGATCCAGCCGGCCGTTTTTTTTGGGGGGGGCAACCAGTTTGATCGGATCTTACCTAGGTACCCCCAATTTCGCAAATCTCCCCGGATTTGGGCCACTTTATTTTGAAACCACACGATTTCTAATGATTTCTGTATTTTTCTTGTTTTAGCTTTTCGGCCTTTTCGGATATCGAAAAAGGTGTACCTGGGATTTCGTTCACGACTGCAAGGGAAAAACATGAAAAATGTGTGCTGAATCAAGCCGGGTTTGCCCTTAAAAGAAATAGTTCACCTTCGGAAATTTGTCAAAACTCGATTTTATTATATTTTGTAATACAGTTTATTTTTTCCTTTTCAAAAATGGTCCTACATCGCGTCAATTCAGGACAGAAGGTCGTAAATTATTCATGTTATGGTGTGCGTTATTGGTCTGCGCATGCTCCATGCAGTGCTGGCACTCTCAGATGGTACGGTATATCATATATGCGCCGCATTCCTTCGCCAAAAAGTCAAATATCTTCGGCTGAAGAGTCTTTTCAGCCAAGAAAAGTTACAGATAAGGATTTCTCAACACGGGCTACAAAACTGCTATTTCAGTTCAAAATCCCATGTTGAAGGTGAACTATTTACTTTAAGAGGAAGGACGGATCCATCCGTTCGTCTTCGGGGCCAACTACTTTTTGCTACAGGGCTCGACGACCCTTGCAAAAAAACAAGAGTATCTTAGATTTGAGCAGTGTTGTTTGCGGTCAAGGAAAAACATGTGAGTGGAAGGAAACTACCATACAAATTTAAAACAGAACTAGAAGCAATAAACAAATGGTAGTTTTCTTCAGAATTTCCATCTTCGAATCTCGGATATTAAACCGAGGGGATGGTCCGACCGGATAAATGAATGTGCATTTCGCTGCACAAATGTTTGTCGTTGTTATCTGTTGCGCTCCGATAAAAAAAGCTAAAGGCGAGGACGTCAAACATGATCGAACCAGTCGCACTTCCGCCATTCAAAACAATAATACAGATGACCCGATCATGGCGTAAAATTCAATGTGCATTTCAAGAAACTTCAGTTGCCCATCTATGCACCGCATACGGATAGGATGATCAACTTTCATTCCCAGGTTCTTGAAAAAAGATGTCCCTGCCTAGAGGCCATTTGCGCATCTCGGCGGGCCCATAGATACGACACACGCAGACGAGGTAACCGATACCTACTACGGTGAAGGCTGCATTTCTCATATTACTACCATACATTACAGTCTATGACAGAAACCTGCGTCAGCCAGCCAGGCAGCGGCAGCCTGAAATAATCTAGCTGGCGACTTCCCAATCGCGCAAAGAAGTCAACGACTTCGCTGACGGATGACATTATAATATCATCCGTATAGGCCAGACCTATAGGTCTCGCGGTGGACTTCGCACATGATCAGCGCCTCCATCCGGAGCTCGGCCATTGTCGCTCAGAGAGAGGATAGTCTTCTACACCTTACTGAACACCCTCTCCGCCTTCGCCGTTGTAACCGGAAGGACGGGAAGGACCTACAGGAAAAAGGATGGATTTGGACCGATTGTTCTATTGTAGACTTGCTTGACCGAAATGGTGCTGGGTATAAATAATGAAATAAGGACACCTGTAAACGTGATTACGAGCGAGCGCGAAGCGCTCGCTCGTCTTTCCGTGGTATATAGGGAAAATCTGAATATGAGCGGCCCGACCCGGCCCGTGGCGACTCTTTTGAGAAGCTGATATCTCTGCCACCGCACGTCCGATTGACAAGCGGGCTTCTTTGCTGAGCAGCCCCATCCAACCTACCCTGTTTGAGACCAGTGCCGACTCACGTGGGTGACTACCACTGCGCGTGGCGCGTGCCGCGTGAGGGGTGTTGGAAGGTGTTTCCTCGCAATAACTCTGCAATGGCTGAGCCGATTGTGTTCAAATTTGGTGTATGGTTAGGGACCCCTCAGCCGCCACTTTCCCACAAGTCAGGGGTGGGGTGCCTCTGCACGTGCGCACGTGCACACCCCTATACTATATCTCAGGAACGGCTGAGCCGATTGTGTTTAAATTTGGTGTGTGGTTAGGGGCCTATCAGCCACCACTTTCCCACGAGTCAGGGGTGGGGTGCTTCTGCACGTGCGCACGTGCGTACCATTTTGTATCTCAGAAACTACTTGCCCGATGGAGTTGAAATTCACCATACCTTGCCTTCGCGCTCGCTCGTTCATCGCCAACTTCGGCGTCTTACTGGTAATTATTAAACTTATAAATACCCCTCACCCTGGTGGGGGTCATTTGTCATTTTGACCCCCCCCCCCCCCTCCCTGAGATTTTTCGAGAATAGCGGAAAAACAGCGGCACACAGCGCCGCCAAATTTGGCAAAAAAAATACACACATTTTGCCAAATTTGCCCAGTACTGTTCTAAAAACGCAATATAGGCGGTTGTATAGCATGTATTAGACGTCACATCTTGGGGGGGAAACATAGTTCCCCCCTTGAACGGTCTGGGGGGGCATGGCTCCGTTGCCCCCTGGATCCGCCCCTGGATCTGGAGCATAGACCAATCAACGACGGGAAAAGTTGTTGCTGATTGGTCGACGCTTCTGATAACATTGCACACGTTCCCTAGAGAACATCGCCCGTGATCATCACTTCTCGAGTCCTCGCCATGTTTGGCAGTGTTTTATACAGGGTACGTATATACTGGTTATGCTCAAGTTGCCTTATGGCCATGGTGACGTCATGTCTGGAAGGAGTAATTGGTATTTGGTAGGAACCAGATTCCAGTAGAACTTAGATATTCCGGTATGATTTGTAGGATAAATTCAACCATGTCTATTATAAACTACATATGGTGTAAATCCGAGAAACAGCTTAACCGTACAGCTGATTTGAATTTGCGCGTGACGTCAGAGGTTGGCGTCCCCATGGGGGCGACAAACACGGCTTCAGAGCGCCACTGGGGCGCTGCAGGGCTGCACAATAGCGGACACTCGACCCGTACGGCCGCCGCCGGCCGGGGTGAGAGAGACTAATGGGCCGGACAATGGTGGCGACTATCCGATGCGGAGCTCTCCAAACACCGGTCCAGCCGGCGCACGGCGGGCGGAGAGGCGGCTGGCAGGTAGACTGGCCCGCAGGCCATTACCGTGTGTGCACGCCCTCCAGCGTGCGGCGTTGGACTCGGGGGTGGCTGATGGGTGGGGCGCGGTGAACGCTGAATGATGACGTCATACTGACAGGAACGGGCAATCGGAAACGTTACTGGCTATTCAGCACTGTTGTATTGACTATTGGCACTCAAGCGGTTATACCCCCCCCCCCCCCCAAAAAAAAAGTTGTTTCAGCCAGCAATATGTTTGGGGACGTGTCGGGCAAGTTTGCAAGAAGAAAAAAAAAATTGAAGAAAACAAGAAAAGTGTCGCAGTGCCGGAACTAATCCCAAGATTTCCTCAACTCATTACTTCGGCAAATGTCGGGAGTTCCCGAACGAGATCTGAACGTGAATTGCTGGCACGGTGTATAATGTATATGACATCCTTTTAGTGCATGTGTTAGCGTCGTGTTCTTTTTCCAACCGGGATTATATGAGATGACGTTGAGCGGTAAATGACAAGCATCGGGTCTTCGGCATTGGATAATGGGTATTAACCCAGCATTGACTGGGGTCTCAGCAGGACGCCATTTACTGAGGGGGGCGTTAAGCGCTCCTCCCCCCCCCCCCCCCCCCCCCCTCCCCCCTGGTTACCTTCCGAACCAACAATCGCAGCGAGACACGCAAGGCGGCAATCGAAAGCTCTCAATGAGACGAATCTAAAACATGCTCAAATAGGTCAAAGTGAGGTAAAATGTCAGGTCACGGTCAGGTCAAAGGTCAAAATCGGTGTATTTGAGTTTATGGGCCATACTTTCCATCCAAAGCCTTCGATTGCGACCAGTTTCACCCAAAGTGCTGCCAAAGTATGATACATATCCCGCATGAGTTAAAGTAAGATTGTTGGCTAAGGTCAAGGTCAAGGTCAGGTCACAAAAGGTCAATATGCTCAAAATATCTACGAAAGTCATGCAACACATGTTTTATGAGTTATTTTCCACGTATGATTCGATAGTGAAAGTCATTTTACCACCTGACTTCATTTACGTGAAGTAAATGTCAATTTCAAATCAAGTTCAGGTCACCGAAGGTCAAAATTTTACATTGTTAAATCTAAACAAAAAGGGCATGTTGCTAAACCAGTTTTGTCTCACAGAAATACAGTGCTGGCATTTATTTGTCTGTATCTAGTCAATAAAAGCCAAAAAACGCAATTTCAAAATATGACGTCATAAGTTACCCATACCTTAGATGTCATAAGTCAGTCAAAAATGGAGATATCAGTTTGAAATTTGGAATGGCAGTTGCCTAGGTATGTTTCTCTGACATATCTTCCTTTTTTAATATTTTGGAAAATTTTGATTTTGTGATAATTTCCCCCAATTTTTTTCAAGTTTTGGGGATAAAAAACATAAAAATTTACAAATCCGAGATAAACTGTTTTTAGTCATTGCAATTTTCTATCTTTTAGTCTTTTTCAATTGCATTTTGCTTCAAATGTAGCATTTATACGGCTTGGCAAAGGTTAGCTGATTTTGGTGTAAAACTCGTGTGTAGTGACGTCACTAAATTCGCTATAACTCTACAAAATGTCGACGATTTTGTTTTGCACACAAGACGTATAAATTATTTATAGGAAGGTATCCGAAGTTTCACGTTGATATCGCTATTAGTTTTCTTCAGATATTGCGAAAATTCATCAGGGGTGGCGTTAACCCCCCACCCCCCACCCCCCAGTCAATGGCGGGTTAAAGAAGCAAATGTACCATTAGCCACAACGTCATCCCTCCAGAAAATTTGTAACACCACAGCAACATCCAAAGGCATTGCGCAACTTCCAGTTGCTACGAAACAATGCTTAGATTTGAACGGCAATCATGACCGATAAAGCTCCTTTACCTATTCGTTAACAATCACTAAGATAGAAAAAAAATCAACACGGATTGTTTTTCCTGAAGAAAATCCCATGTAAGTATATTGCGGACCGAGTATGAAATAGATTGGTTCCCTGTTTACATTATATGATGAATAACCCACCAGGTCCTGCCCTCCCCCCCCCCCCCCCCATTGGTTTTTCGGTGATATCACGCGAACGCGTAGGGATAGAGACTTGCAACTCTGGGTACCAATTCCAATGAATACCTAGGCCACATGTGAGTAAAATTTGGTGTCAATCCCAGGTTTGGTCCGGTCACAGTAACGTCACCAATGAATACCTAGGCCACATGTGAGTAAAATTTGGTGTCAATCCCAGGTTATCCCAGGTTAGTCCCAGGTTAATCCCAGGTTAGGTCCGGTCACAGTGACGTCACAAAGCGTCACGTAGGGTCAGGATTCCCCATCTCGGAGCTATGAACAACAGAAGCGCTTCACAACACCTCGGGAATTGCTACACTAAGCGTGATATCCTAACTTAGGGTCACGTGTACGCATAGGTGGAACTTTATATACTTTAGGGGTTGTAGCTACAACTGCATTCTACAAAATACAGCCCCAATTATGAATATTACAACCCCAACATTGCCAGTAAATGCATAAGTAAATAAATACTGCGAACAGTACGCAAAATCACCGAAGGATTTTGTTTCAATAAAATCTTAACATAACATGATTGATGATAACAAAACAATTAATAAATATGGGCACAGAAAAGGAAAACTTTAAAATGTTTGTAAAGTTTGCCTTAAAATAGCATTTAAAATCCAACAATACAACATATTATCCCAAAATTACTGGGAAAGACTATGTAGGTACCTGCATGTAGCCAAGTATAAGCACTGAGATGAGGTAAAACTCATTGATGTGCTGATTGAATGAAACTTGAGTATATGCTTATTATAGTCATACCAATATAATATAGATATAGGAATATGATATTTGACTCATTTCCTTGCTCATACCTGTATTTATGGTATTCATTTCAATATAGAGCTACTTGGCCGCCGGCACATCAGAGCGGCTCGGAGCTCCCACGTCCCATGGGAGGTGAGGATCGTCCCAGGTCACGTGTAGAAGCCCCAGGACATGTGGTAGGTAAGGGTCGTCTCGGCCGGGTCACGTGACCGGCGCATTACACCATGCCCACGCAGCCTGTCACATGCAGCTCCGTGCCGCGAAGCCTGCGTTGCGCCATCCCGGCCTCAGCGACACGTGGTGACCGTGTATTTCCATGCTCTGGAAAGGTACCGCGTGTCTATTGATTGAGCGCAGACGGACGCAGAGAAGGCGGGGGGGGGGGGGGCGGAGGGGGGGGGGGCAGAAATACACAGTATTATTACATGACGTTCCCGGTAGACCTGATATCAGAGCAGTCAGATCGGAGATATACGAGTTTGAGGACCCGTGAGGACTTTGCGCGGTTTATATGACGATCGGAGGACAGCACTGCATGCCAACTTCACTAACGAAAGTGGTCTGCCATGGCGTCATTTACAAGTGTTTTAATTGCTGTTTTATTCAACAGACATGATTGGTAATATTTGCTCATAATAACGCTAAATTGCGCAGGCAACTTTTTATAAACAACAAAAATAGGTGAATGGTCGATAAACACCGTTCATAACGAGCCATCAGCCACTAGCCAGAGCCGCTCCTTCTGGCTAGTGGCTCGTGGCTGATGGACACAGGTGGTGTTTCGGCGCCACGAGGACGATAGTGAAATCGTAAGCTCGGACGTCGGGCAGTGATCTGAGACTTGTGCTGATTGTTGATTTACTCTCCATGTGAAGCTGGCGCTGATGCTTCGATGCTAAGTGAGCTGCAGATTGTCTTGCGCGCGATTCTTTCTCTCATTTCGTTGCTGTTGATCCGGGCATCCAGTTACTGTATGGTGTGTACGTGTAGAATGTACAGCGACCTTTCCGTAGCCAATCAGCAACGAATTGATAATTGGATGTTGGATAGCTGGGATAGTTCATGTATGGCTCGCGTTTCACTCCGTTATCTGTAAACTGTTTGTGACTATCAAACAGCTGATGACAGATCGACCGAGCCATAACATCGCAGATTTCGATAAAACTACGTGTCGGGGTTTATCTGGGCCGTAGATTCACGCTGTTTTTTCAGCCCCGTCCGTCGAATGGTTTTCGAGTTTCTGCCTCGGGCAACATTGTAATGTTATGCAAAACTATAATTTGCATAGGGCCTTAGAGGCAGAGGGCCTCCCACCTAAATCAAGCGAGTCATATAAACCTGTATATCATCAGAATCGTCAGAAACCATAGATTAATACAGTATAATAATTTTTTGACAATTCGAACATTTTGGAATTTTATCAGGTCAGATCACGTGGATTTATAATGTGGCCATTTAAAATTAGAATCTTTTTCCATGCCAAAATCGACTTTGATACATAAGCATTCGATGGTAAAAAAAAATGGAGACAGTTTTGTTTCCTCTAAATATTGTATTTATATTTTTGTATTAAGGAAAATCATGGTCTTTGATAATAACTTTGTACGTAATTATGCTCAACAGCATTATATTTGCCACGTTGAGCTGTATTCAATGATGCATAAAATGACCCTTACAGGTCGCTCCATGACCTCAAGGTCACGTGACCTGATGTTGATTTCCCAAATGACCTGGTTTAATTATGCAATATATGTTTTGTTGAAAATTCCCATTTTCTTTGTCAAATTTAACAATTTCATCTCTAGAATGCACCTTTATCTACTTTTATAGCATTCTCGGTCTGCAAATAAGGATGAGAAAATTTGATGTTTTCAGAATCCGTAGACGCCTCTATCGGCGAAATATGGAATTATGCCATCACGTGATCTTGATCACTGAGTGGAATAGGTTGTCACGTGATTCGAAGGGCCTGCACCCTCCTATTCCACCTTTAAAAAAAATGCGAATTTTAACTGAGAAATTACGAAATCGCGTGACCTGACTTTAGGCCATGTCAAAATAATAATAAAAAATCGAATCGAATTTTCAAAAAATATTACATTCAATTAATGTGTGGTCACTGGCACTTGTGTTGTTATATAGGTTTCTATCATACGAATTATTTATATGGGAGATATCACCCAGTGAGAATTAGAGCTTTGCGCGACATCGAAAAGGTGCCTGAGGCTATAACTCGAAAACCATTTGACGGACGGAGCTGAAAATTTTACAGCGTGAATCGACGACCCAGGAAAGCACCAACACGTAGTTTCATCGAAATATGAGAAGTAGGATGTTATGGCTTGTTCGATCTGATGTGGACTGCACCGGATGACCTCAGGTCACGTGACCTTCAGGTCAAAGAGCAACTACAGTGCTCATGTTATATACCACTGGAAGCAAGTTGACGAGATGAACATAATGCCGTTGAATTGGGATTTCTATCACAATTACGTGCAAAGATATTACCTAAGACGTGTTGGTGACCATGATTTGTTTTCTAAATACATAACCATAAATACAATATTCAGAGAAAAAACATATCTCCAATTTTTTTTACCATCGAAGACTTATGTATCGAGGTCGATTCCGGCATGGAAAGAAATCTGAATTTGAATTGGCCACATTATAAAATAATTTAATTTTACCTAAGATCAGGTGTTGAAATTATATTTTTGTATAATTGTCAAAAATTACTATCATCATAATAATATATAGTTCATGATGATTCTGATGATATATATGTTTGCATGACTCGCATGATTGAGATGGGAGATATTGCCCGCTGAAAATGATAGTTTTGCACGAAATTGCAAAGTTGCCCGAGGCTGTAACTATATAAGTATTCAAAGGTCGAAGCTGACAATTCCACAGCGTGAATCTACGGCCCAGACAACCCCCAAGACATAGTTTTATCGAAATCTGAGATATAGGGTGTTATTTCGAGATTGTTTTGGTCGATATGTCATGGAATGCCCCAGCTAATAAAACCTATGTTCGTTCTAAGGTGTTTAACTATTTTCAAGTTTGCAAATGTGACGTTTTTGTCATGAGTCGCTTTTACTACCTACCTACCTTATAACCCCAACGGAAAACAAAAAGTTCCGCCTATGCATGTACGTTCTTTGCCTTTCACCTGACTTGACCTGACATGACCTGACATGACCTGACATGACCTGACATGACCTGACATGACCTGACATGACCTGACATGACCTGATATGACCTGACCTTGACCTTAGGCGATGCTGAGGGGGAAATAAGCCATCATTGGTATCATTCGAACGGCCATGATACAGCGAATATACTGGTCCCATGTACTATTAGTTGATGCTTCAACTAATATTGATCTTGCATGACATACCATAAGGTCAAGGTAAGGTCACGTTATGTCAGATCAAAATCAAATGTGACGTGAAGTGCTTGAAAAGAGTGTCATTGTATTCGCTGGCTCACTCTCGTTTGATTGATACCCATATTGGCCTATTTCCTTGCAAGAATCCGGTAAGGTCAATGTCAGGTCAAGTCAGGTCAAGTCAGGTCAAGTCAGGTCAAGTCAGGTCAAGTCAGGTCAAGTCAGGTCAAGTCAGGTCAAGTCAGGTCAAGTCAGGTTAAGTCAGGTCGAGGTCAGATGACCTCTATGTAACCCCAAGCTATGGTATCAAACTTATTTTAATCATCCCAAAGGTAACAGGAAACGTTCTAGCTATTCAGCATCCATTGCTCTGGGCTGACAAATCATGACCAAATAATTGGCATTGTGACGTTACTGTGACCTGACCTGACATGGAAATTATACCAAAATGTATGCAGATATACCCTGTGTATTCAATTAGATGTGTGCAAAGTTTCACATCGCTATCCCTACGCTTTCTGATGATATTGCCGAAGAACCAAGGGGGGTGCGACAAGGGGCCCCCAGCCACTCGAAAGTGGCCAGGAGACTCAGCGTCTGCCGGGATAACCCTGTTTATGTGGAAGACAATATTTGGTTTATCGTATGGCTCAGGGAAAATAAATTTGATTTGTCTTACTGTTAAATAGTATTGGCTGATCCATTCCAAATCCGCAGGTTTGGAATATATCAGCCTTGGGGAAGCCTCATGGATTGTGATTGGATCTAGATCCGGATTGGATGGAGTTTCATCTTATCATACTTTTCTGATTACATTCATGTTTACGCTGATGTAAGACTAATGACAAATTATAGGCCTATGTAGATGCAGGGAGATGTGAATTACGTTATTTCCCTCCAAAAAGAACCAGGTATAGGTGTGTCCGCTTTCAGCGTGGCGAGTACTCAGCAGAGGCGCAGCCAGGGGCAGGGGCGGATCCAGCCGCTCAGTTTAGGGGGGGGGGGCAAAAAAATGGTCTTCAGCAGGCACGTAGCCAGGATTTTTGCTCAATGTTGTTAACCGGGGTGCAGGGTCGGGTCGTCAGAGAATCTAATTCTATCTAGTGTAAATTTGTTTTGCTCTGTGGGGGGCATGGCTCCTGTGCCCCCCCCCCCCCTCTTTCTTTGACTACGTACCTGGACTTCAGATACCCAAATTTCGTTGCAAAGACTCTGACGTCGAGAGCCGATAACTGACGAGCACCTGTTTTGGAGACGGCCGTGTCATAACGGTGTCACACAAACGATAGGATGTAAAAAGTAACGCCTAAGCATATATAAAATAGTTTATCAATATGCTGACGCAAGTTCTAAAGATGATATTAAACGGACATCGAAATTAAAGTGTTATTTATTTACCCAAAGGTAGGAATGAACCTGCTTCAAACGAGGACGTTTGTCGTCTCCGTTATCGTTTTGTCACAGCTCTCCGTGCACCGACGAGCGGCAAATGCGCGGAACGCTAGCCTGTTGTTTACCGGGTCAGGTTTGTAACCTAATTTCACTTTTGTTACATAGCAATAGGATCATAAGACGACCAAATGAACCGTGTGAACAAATATGGATAACCATAACGTGGTATAACATATCACCTCCAGAAAATACGATTATACATTTAGCGTTCGTACGATACTTTTCCTTTTTTATAAAAGAATTGACGACCCACTTAGTCGCCAACTCTTATGGACTCGCCAGCGAACACATTGGTCATATTAGCGCCCAGGGGCCATAGCTCTACCGGGGTTCGAAACACGGGCTCCCCACGTGAGAGCCAGACGTCTTAACCACTCGGCTATTACGCCCCCTTAGCGTTCGTACGATAATGTAAAGTGCTTAGTCACTAAATTATCAAAATACGACGGACTTGTAACACATACATGGAGCTACGCTACCATCACGAATATGAGCCTCTCCGCGATCTGTATGTCACTTACTGCCACGTCGTCACCAAGAGTAGTAAATGATTCAGATGCTCGAAGGTGAAAACGATGATCATTAGAACGTTAGCCCTTTAACAAAACTGAACGTTAGCCCTTTAACACTGGACATATAGGCTAGGAATATCTTTATAAAAATAAGAAATACAACCAGAGCTAAAACGTTATCTTCAGCGAAAGTATCTATATATATGAATGTATTTGTGTAAAATATTCAACGAAGGATTTGGCATGAAACTCTTTGTACCACAACTGGTATCACTGTCCCGGCGGGATGTGCTAAAGATGGCTGAATTTGAATGCGTTTGAGGTTCCAATTTCACTATTTCCATATGTTTGGTGACGGTTGGCGTTAATCGGTAAAGCGCACAAACAAGATGCATGCTGATCCAGTGGCAGCTGGCAAGAATGTGATAAGATTGTCTCAAGCAAAATGTAGATAAACGAGAAAGTGCCCATTTCCAGCTTTAATAACATCAATTTATAACATCCGTGCATGCTGGTAGCGTACATACCCAGGCCGACTGGAGATGAGAGCCGAGAGGACGGAGTAGGTTGAAGGGCGAGGGTCACAAAATATCAGAGCAGGCTGCAGCTGCTCTGTGACACGGCCGGCGGTCATGCACGTGTCCGCATGCTGTGGAGAACCAAAGCGTTACGAATGAGGGTATTACAAATTCATCTTTAGAGACGGCTCGTCAGCGGTCGTTTGATTATCCTACCGACAATGGTAAGACAAAATATTCTTGCGGAGTTGTATACAACGTGCTCGTACTGAAAGGAAATCGCTATATATGGAAAGGATGGGAGGACAAGACAATGTCAGATAGCAATACACACCATAAGAGATGCAGTAAATCCATAACTGCGTACTGGCATTTGATGAAAAATATAACGACAGTGACAACAGAGGTGTAGCAATGGTACGTAGACTCGCAATCCGAATTCATTGTCAGTATCGGGATATTTCAGCCTGCAGCGAGTAGAGTAAATGCCAGCGTTGATAACAGCGAAACGTTACCAATTACAACTCGGTACACTACATCTCTTGAATGGTGTTGCACGTAGTCTGGACCATATTTTTCCAGATTTCCTGGATCACTACTGACCATGTACCGACGACAGTTGGACGGATATGTCAGGGATTGTCACAAGGCAACGCAAATATTAACATCTTGCCAAAGCATAACGTAACATACCTATTACAGTCGCTCGGCTTTACTTCGCTATTAATTATACAAAAATTGTATGTGCATTTTTTTATAGCAAATTGTAGTTGCTAAAAACAGCTAAAATGCATTTTGGAAAGATAAAAATATCAACTTTTACTCCAACTTTGGGGGGAAACATATCCCCCCCCCCCCGACTTTTCGTTGGGGGGGGGGGTAATTGCCCATTTTGCCCCCCCCCCCCCTGGATCCGCCTCTGGCCAGGGCGGGAGGGGGGGGGGGGGGCAAGCCTCCCCCTCCTCCCTTTTTACGGGTCACAGGGGGCCCCGCCGAGATTGGCCCAGATAGCATTTGCATTAGCTAAATGGCTTTCAAAAAGTCACAGAGGAGCCCTGAAACTAGGCAAAGGTCACTCTGGTGCATGTCAAGGACCCTCAGAGACACTGAAGGGGTTTCGAAACCGACCCAGGGGGCCTCTTGGGCATATCCAGAGACCCATTAAGCCCACCGAGGGGCCCAAAAAACTGTCCAGGGTCCTCGCGAGCAAGTACATTGTCCAGGGGCCCATTGAGCCCACTCAGGGACCTCAAAAACCTGCTCAGGGGCCTCTAGAGCATGTCCACTTGTTCAGGGGCCAATTGAGTCCACCCACGGCCCAACAAACCTGCCCAGTGGCCTCTCGAGCATGTCCAGGGGCCCATTGAGTATGTTCAGGGGCCTCTCGAGCCTGGCCAGGGGCCCATTATAGTCTGTTTTGGGAGCTCTTGAACCTGTCCAGGGGCCCATTATAGTTTACACAGAGGCCCATCGAGTATGTTAAGGGGCCTCTCCAACCTGTCCAGGGGCCATTAGAGCCTGCCCAGAGGCCTCTCGAGCTTGCCCATTGAGCTGGAGCGCCTGCTAGCCGTGGTCGGCGCGGTCATAATGAGCGGTAATGTGCTGTACTCTGACCCACCTGGTGCAATGTTTGCTTGGGTTTCAAAATGGTAATTTGATAAGTCTGATGTTTTTTTATTCGGGGGGGGGGGGGGTGGTGGTAGTACAAAATAATTTAACAATTTTGCTCTCAGGAGAGTGTGTGCTGCAATATTTGCCAGCCAGGGGCGTCGCCGACGGCAGGGTCGGGGAGGTCTGGGCAAACTCCCCCCACTTTTAGAAGGCGAGGAAAGGGGAGGGGGGTCGACCCCCCCCCCCCCCCCCCCCACATACACACACACACACACACACACACACACACACACACACACACATACACACACACACACACACACACACACACACACACACACACACACACACACACACACACACACACACACACACACACACACACACACACACACACACACACACACACACACACACACACACTTTTTGTGGGGAAAATTTAACAATTTATCGTAAAAATTGTCTGCAGTGCAGTCAAAATCAAGCTATCAAAAAATGTCAAAAAATGGAAAATTCGCGCCGCTTCGCGGCATGACACAATTTTCGCAATTGCTTATACAAATTTAGAAAATGGGGGGAAAAAATAATTAAGTGTCTGGCATGGGCTCTCCTTGGCGGTAATTGCTGGCCCATGACCCATTCCCTTCATAAAATATTCACTTTTAAGTTTCAAGCAGGCTACATGTTTAGCTAGTTTGCCGAGTTCCGAAAAAGGCGACGCGAACGCGAAGACGAGGAGATCGGCACCGGGAAGCTGCTCCAGCGGGGCACAATTTGCTGGACCGAAGAGCTAATAGTGGAAACAGGCCAGGACCCCCCCCCCCCCCCAAGCCATCTCACCTCACGGTCTGGTTCCAATATTAACATTTCGTTTTCCAGGACCTAAAATTAAAATTTCACGTCGCTTCGCGGCGTCACATTGGTAGTTATCGTCATAACGAAGCCATAGTCATCGTCATCGGTTCGTTGTAACGCTGAATTGAATGAATACCATTTTTAGCTTATTATCCTCTACAAGGCCCACCGCCTATATTTCTGGGTTTTATCAGGCAAAACCGTAAAAATTTCGCGCAAGTACTATTGGTTCCGAAACAAGCGTCCCGCTGGGTTAGACGACAGTCTGTAGTGAATACAGGCAATCTCGCCATTCCCAGTCGGTCTGGAAGTTAGGCTGTCCGACACACTCTAGTGCTCGGCGGGACAGCCTATACAGCTTGGCTACACTGACGCTACACTCTGCCTGTATAGGCTGTTCCGCGCAGCTTTGTTGTGCACCGTACAGCCTAACCTTTCAGGCGTTTCAAAACGGCCGGTATTCACTACAAATTAACTGCTGTGCCGGCCAACCCAGCGGGACGCTTATTTTGGAACCTAGGACGGATCCAGCCGGCCGTTTTTTTTTTGGGGGGGGGGAGGGAATCGTTGTTTAGCTAAGCGGACTTTACCTACCCCCAATTTCGAATTTCTTCCCGGATTTGGGCCACTTTACTTTGCAACCACACCATTTCTATTTTTGTTAGGTTTTCGACCTTTTGGGATATCGAAAAAGAAAAGATGTCAGCTTGCAGTTTGTATTGTTCCGACATTGCCTTACACTGAGACAAACTATGTCACTTGTCTGCTGTACCCAGGGGCGTCGCCTATAATTTTTTAGTGGGGGGGTCGGCTGAAATGAGAGAGAAAAAAAATGTACCCCAATTTGTTATGCGTGTATTTAAGGTTTTGCGGCGCGTTTTTTTTGGGGGGGGGGTTTGCCTGATAAAACCCAGAAACATAGGTATTTTTGCTTCTTCTTCGCCTTGTATAGGATAAGAAGCTAAAAATGTTATTCATTCAATGCAGCGTTACGATGAAACGAAGACGATAACGAAGGCTTCGTTATGACGATGGCCACTGATGTGACGCCGCGAAGCGGCGTGAACATTTTAATTTTAGGTCGTGGCAAACGCAATTTTAATATTGGAACCAGACCGTGGGTGGAGCCAAGCCTCAGGTAAACCCTTTTCCTGGTTGCACATCTCGGTATGATGAAAAATGTTTAAATGAAGGTAGTTTTTCATATACATTAGCCTCGGATAGTAAATCACGATGACCGGTGGCAGTCTGCGCTCAATAGTACGTATGATAATACTAACTGTAGTCTGTATACATACCTATGTACCGAACTGTAACAAGCAACTGGTAACGGTGCAAATGGTTTCAAAGTAGCAAGAGGCAGACCGACATTTCCGCGCATAAATGGTCTCTGTGGATCGGAGGAGCCTGGGGGGATGGCTTGAGGAGATAGTCCTAGCTTGGTCCCCACTATTAGCTCTTCGGGCCAGCAAGTTGGGCACCGCTGGAACAGCTTCCAGTTGCCGAGGTCCGCGTATTTGCGTTCGCGTCGCCTTTTTCGGAACTCGGCAGACTATCTAAACATGTAGCCCGCTTTAAAGTTAATATTTTATGAAGAGAGTTGGCCTTGGGGCCAGCAATTACCGCCAAGGAGAGCCTCTGCAAGACACTTAATGGAATTAATTTTCCAAATTTGTATATGCAATTGCGAAACTTGTGTCATGCCGCGAAGCGGCGCGAAATTTTACAGTTTTTGGCTGTGGCTAGCTGTATTTTGACTGCTTCAATTTTGGGATGCCCAATACCGTTCTAAAAACGTATATAGCATGTATAGCATATAGCATGTATTAGACTTCACGTCTTGGGAGGGGGGGGGGGCAAAAGATAGTTTGCTCCCCCCCCTTAAACAGGCTTGGGGGGCATGGCCCCTTTCGCCCCCCCCCCCCCCCCCCCTCTCCCCCCTGGATCCGCCCTTGTTTGGAAACAATAGTACATACCTACCTACTATAACATGAAAATCCACACAAAAATGCTGCAAAGGCTTAAATACACGTATGAAAAGAGGTACATTTTTTCGTCATTTAGGCCGCCCCACACTCAAAAGCCGACCCCCACCTGATGACAGCTAAAATAGATTTTCTCTTCACTACGTAACAATAAAATCAGTAATACGCTCAGTAAAATGCCTACTGAGGGTCCTGGTCCAATCCAGCTCATTATTTCGGGACATTTATTTCAGACAGCTATCGTTGTTTAAACGTGCACCCTAGGACCTACATGTACTATGTTTAAACGTCGCCCCGTACATCCGGCCATCGAAAGCTGCTGAGCGGACTTCGCGGCGGCCAATCTGTCCTTCAGGCCCTGTCGTCCATCTCCTCCAGCGGATGAGGCCGACCCGCGACGCCAGCGCCGCCAACACCACCTACCTCTGCTGCCCAGAGCCGCGCCGGCTGCACCCAGCATCACCGCCATCCACCAGAGCGCCGCCGCTGCCGCCGCTGCCACCGCCCGAGGCATCGTCGCGCCGCACCGCCCAGCCACTGTGAGCCCGCGCGGTGTCTTCAGAGACGCCTCCAACGCCGCGCGCGCGCCCCGCGCCGCCGCCGCCGCGCGCCACCCAGTCAAGCCGCGCCAAATTAGCAATTATTCGGCGATGACGCCGATGAGGATCGAGTCGGTTGGTCGGCCGGTCGGTCGCCGCTGATAAATGGTGTCGATTGATCGCGCGAGACGTTAACTGGCTGCCAGAAATCTCAATTAAATCACTACTGACCGTCTGCGGCCGGCGCAATCAGCGTACGGTGCAAACTTCGGCCGGCAAAACGGACGCGTCTGGCGCGCCTGACGCACCGCAGTGCGCGCGGCACGCGGCGAGCGGCAAGCGGCTAGGGGCGCGGTGTCCGTCGTGGCAGGAGGGTCACACCCGACGGCCGCCCGCCACCGCCACTGGCGACGCCTGTACTTAAAGCCAATGTGAGTGTGACTAATTGATGGGCTTCATTTACGCTCGGGTGGCGGAGGAGGCCTAATGTTGGTCCGGCGGACGGACGGAATATTAGTGGGCACGGAGTGGGCGCCTCGGCTCCCACCAGGGTACCTGGCGGTCACCAATGACCGGCGTCGGACGGCCGGCGACCTCGTGACAGCCCGTGACAGCCCGTGACAGCGCGTGACAGCGCGTGACAGCGCGTGACAGCTCGTGACAGCGCAGGACAGCGCGGGACAGCACGTGACAGCGCGTGACAGCGCGTGACAGCACGTGACAGCGCGTGACAGCGCGTGACAGCGCGTGACAGCGCGTGACAGCGCGGAACAGCGCGTGACAGTGCGTGACAGCGCGGAACAGCGCGTGACAGCGCGTGACAGCGCGTGACAGCGCGTGACAGCGCGGGACAGTGCGTGACAGCGCGTGACAGCGCGTGACAGCGCGTGACAGCGCGTGACAGCGCGTGACAGCGCGTGACAGCGCGGCACAGTGCAGGACAGCGCGGGACAGTTCGCGACAGCGCGGGACATTTCGGGACAGCGCGGGCGGTGCAGGCGGCGACAGCGGCGCGGGCGACGCGGCGGTCCGGCGGCCGGGGTGGTTGTGGAGAGATCAGAAATCTTACCTGTCGCCGAGAGAGTTGGTCCGTCGCCGAGAGGGTGGGTGCAGCAGTTCCCGTGACGTCAGAGTCAGGGTCAGGGTCGTCAGGGTCAGGGCCGTCAGGGTCAGCGACGCAGTCTGACCGGGGCGACGTTGTCGTTAAGACGGTCATGGTCGGGAAACGGGTGGGTGGTGGGGATGGGGTGGAGGGGTACGGGTGGGGTGGTGGGGAGGGGTGGAAAGGCACGGTGTGGGTGGTGGGGACGGGTTGAAGGGGTACGGGTGGGTGGTGGGGAGGAGGTGGAGGGGTACGAGTGGGCGGTGGGGAGGGGCGGATTAATTGAAGTAGTGCTCGGGTGACACCCACGTGTGGCTGCCTCGGCGAGCTGCCAGCTT
>JAXIVJ010011746.1:17500-42582 GCA_036785665.1 Chirona hameri | reverse complement strand
GCCGATGCTGTACTAGAGGTGTGATGCCAGGCGACCGTAGTACTTTGGAATCCAGCACGCTGCGTTGCAGAATGTCATGGCGTAATCCCTAGCGCATTGGCGCATGTAAATACGAGCGGTTTTAGTTAGTATTTTAAACTAGAGATTGAGCGAGTCAATTATTCGGTTTTGTGCTAGTTTTGGTGATATTAGGCGGAGATTCAAATCAATCATTGGTTGAACATGTAAATTGATTGGGACGTACCAAAAACGATTATTTACTGCGCTACCGTTTGTTTAGTTGCTGAGTTAAAATAAACATTGTAAATTTGTGTAACATTTTACGGGGGAAAGGAGACATGATGGAGTCGAGAGGGTCGTTGAAGGAAGGAAATGTACACAGCGATGCGGTTCCCCGACAGCATGAGGTAAGGCAAGAATTAAGCCAGTATAGCCGCAGATAAGTAGGATATGTTTCGATTGTTGTTTGAATGGTTCGATTAATTCGTTCTCGTCTTGCTCGCAATACTTAGCCAGAAGCCCGAGTTTAATGATTAAGTACGTTTCCGCTTCAGTAAATTTAACGTTATGTATCAGAGTTGTGGACGATTTCAAATCACGGAATGGTAACTTTCGCTGCACGGTTAAAACGCCAGGTAACCCAACTACCAGACAAAGTATTAGTGAGGTTGGGTAGAGACTCGTCATTCTAGCTTGGCAGGTAAGGATAACAAATGTAAGGACCATATCACTGAGACGGCATCGATTGGTTATAAAGTATCGGTTCATTCTGTCGCTTAGAGGTGTGCTCTATGTTGAGCGGGACAACACAAATCGGAGACTGGTAAGTTACCGCCAGGGGATTGTCTGTCTAAGATCACATATGTATAATCGGCGATGCGCTATTAGCTATTGGTCCAGCATCGCTTCCTATCGACGATTGGTTAAGGACGGTGTATGAGAAATGCGATTCCTTAGCCGTCAATGCGACCTCGTTTCTGTCGCTGATAAACTCGTGCCGCTGATCCGGAGTGGTTAACGTTAAATCCCTGTCTATATTACCTTCTTTGGAATTATCGATCAAACCATAACTAGTTCAGCCCGTAAAAGGTTCTAAGGGCGCAGCAACCTGCAACAGACGTATACTTGCGAGTCAGTGGATGATAAGTATAACAGTCAAATTAACTTTCTTAATATTGTGAGTCTCCTAACAGTCTGTTAAAAATACACCTTCAGCCAGCAGCTCGCGATTTACGACATTACAGCCGACGCCTTCCCTTTGTTAACGTCATGGTACAACTGTAATGTTAGATGTCCTGTATATTGACAGTCCAAGTGGTAACTTAAGCCTTATTATTAGCCAACTATAAACAGCGTTAAATTATTTGAATATATTCTGACGATGGTGCACTGCCGATTATATTGAAGTTTAAAAGTGATATTTAGGAGATTACTAGCTGATGCTTATTGAAATGGGTCATTTGTGATATATGCACGTTATCTCTGGTTGCGATTCTTTTTGGACAACGTTTCCCATGTAGGAAATTACCTAAGGGTCATATAATTTACGTCCCCGATAGAGAACTGGTAAAGCGGTTAGTACTCAGTCATAGTTGGAGAAACGTCGCTGATATTGATTTCGTAATAGGATAGCTAGAAGGACATGGACAGGACAGGGAGGTGTCATTCCTGGTCAGGACAGGCCAGGGAAGTGTGATCCCTGCTACAATGGGTCAGGGCAGTTCTGGGAGGTTTGATCCCTGCAACAGTGGGTCAGGACAGGACAGGACAGATATTAAATAGTATCGGAGCTTGGAGGAGAGGCATGACGGCTTGTGTGCCCGATCCTTGTATCGAAAATCTATCAGCGTGGCGAAACATGTGAATGAAAGTGCTCGTGGAAAATTATGCCCAGACTGAGTGATATCGGCTGGCCGCATATCACAGGGAGGTTACAATTAAGTAAGTCCGAGACTGCGGGTGCCAAATGCCAGAGGATGATAGGTTGGCGCAGAAAAGGAGGGCGAGGGAGGAAGGATAAGAGGGAGGAGGAGGCCGGACGTGCCTCAGAAGTCACTCTAGGTTAAACGGGAAGATCTCCTCTAGAAATTCCCGGGCGCCCGCAGTCGGTATATAGGCAAGGACATCCGCGTGGCTCGCCGTCGATGCCGGTCGATGTTAACTTAGAAAGTTGGTCCGGCGGAGCCAGGTCGTGGCCCGGATGGAGGGTCGTGGCCCGGATGGAGGTCAGAGGTCCGGCGGAGCCCAAGTTAGGCCCGGATAGAGGACCCAGGTCCGGCGGAGCCCAGGTCGGAGGCCCGGACAGTAGGTATAGGAGCCTCTCCCGGACAGAGAGGATAAGACGAGCAGTAAAGCGTAGTCGGTGTTTCATATAAGTCCTATGGATAAACTAGCTCCCTTCTAAAGTAGGAACCGGACGGATTACGTTGAATACATATATTCTGGGCGGCCCACGCAGCAATGCTGTCGTTCAGCGGAGCGCTAGTAGGATTTCGTATTGACGAGGACATTTATCCTACCTGGGAGTCACTCATTCAGCTGGCATCCGGCACTACTGGGAGGGAATTTTTTGGGACGGACAAATAATTATGGGGCGAATGAAAGCGGAATGTCTGTAGCTGGGAAAGTGGCAGTGCGGATGATGACGGATAAATCTTAGGTTAAGGCCCAGTAGGAGTAGTCCGAACTTTGCCTGGACAGCCGTACGGATCATCACTCGAAGGAAAGCAAAACTTAGCGACGCTGGGCGTAAGACAAAGTGGGCGATTTTGGCTTTGGAGGTGAGCAGGGGTTCGAGGGGATGGGTAACTGGACGGATGACCTAACTTACGATCCGACTTACGATTGTAAAGAGATACCTAATCACGAAAGTTGGCAATGGTCACCAGGGCGTCACAACCGACGCTAATCCTACCCCTTTTCCCGTTGTACCGTCCTCACCCTCATGGGCGAGACACTGCCCCTCCCGTCCTCGAGCAGTGAAATGGCATGTCGGTGAACCAGCCTATACGATGGACCAGGATGATCAGTCTCTCAAAATTTAAGAGCATCTACCACCATCAGATGTTTTGTACGCGGAAGGGGATCTTGCTACGCTACGCTATACCTACATCAAGACATCTGTCTCTACATCTACGCTATGCTACACCTACATCTCTACATCAGTTTCTACATCTCCCATCACTTCTAGCAGACCTACGAGCCGGACAGGTCACTGCAGGTCACTGCAAGTCACTGCAGGTCGCTGCATGCCACTGCAGGTCACTGCATGTCACTGTAGGTCACTGCAGGTCATGACAGGTCACTGCAGGTCACTGCAGAACACTGCAGGTCACTGCAGGTCACGGAAGGTCACCGAAGGTCGAGCTGACGAAGAGGACAAGAGGGATCAGCAGTTCCCAGTACAGCCAGAGGGAGCAGCAGCTTCCCATGACAGCTGGTGGAGCGGATGCACTCTTCGTCTCCCATTTCTCTTCTTTTCTCTTTAAACCCCTCTCTCCTTCTACCTTCTTCTCCATTCCCTTCTCCCTACAATGTATCCCCCCACTGCTATCCCACTCTACAACGTACCCCTCCCCCCATACGCAAGAGTGGAGCGGAACCCGGCCCAGCTCCTTGTTCCCTATCATACCCTCCCACTCTCTCTACCCCTATTACCCCTCTGTCATTCCCCAACGCTACAGGTCAAAACCCCAAAATTTCGCAAATCCAAAAGGTCATTTTTGAAGAGAATGTCATTTCCTTTCTTTTGACGTTTTTTTATTTGCAATTTGCTTCAGAACTCTATTTTCGACGATTTTTGCAAACATGTATCGTTTTTCCACCAAAAAGGCATGACATGACGTCATTAAAATGTCATTATCTCCCACAATACTACACCAATATCATCCAAATTTGGTGAGAAGACGTAGAATTGATGCAGCATAAGGTACTGCAAGTTTGACGTTGATATCTGTCATATTTTTTTCAAGTTATTGAGAAAATCCGGGAGTGGGCAGATTCTGCCCCCCCCCCCCCCCTAGCGGGGCGCGTGTCACCAGGGCTGCTTGAATTGCATTAGGTGCGCTATTTTGTCCATCATCGATTATTGAAAGCAAGGGATACATCAAAACTTCAAATTAAATCACTCGAGAAAAACAAATCCGTTTTCATGCAGTTTTCTCCTAAGATCATTGTTTTTCACGTTCAGTGCAGGGAACGCGCGGGAGGGGGGGGGGGGGCATACTTGTATTGAATGCCCCCCCCCCAGATTCCTGTGTGTGTGTGGGGGGGGGGGGGGGGGGGAGAGCATTTGCCCCTGATGTCCCCTGGATCCGCCAGTGCCTCCGATCCGCCAGTGCCTCCGACCGACTGAAAGCGGGGCTTTCAGAATGGCCGAGAATCTCAGAATCTCAAACTGGCACAGGGCCCTCTCGGGCCCTCCACGGCCCTCTTAGATAAGCCTAGGGAATTATCAGGCATTGCAAAGGCCCAGTCTCTCAGACTCCTTCTCTCAGGCCTCGTAAGGATCCTCGCAGACTAGCATATAGGTAAAGCCTTTCCACACCTGGCAAGGGGCCTCTCAGACCGGACGATGGCCCTCTCAGGTCGATCGATGATTCTCTCAAAGAAGCGGATGCTCATTGTTCCTCTCTTACCGGTTTAAAGCTCTCAGGCCGGAAAAGCGCCCTTTTAGATCAATTGAGGGTCCTCTCAAAGTGGTAAACGGCAATCTCAGGTCGGCATGGGCCCTCCCAGGTTCCACGCTTTGGCGTGAATAATCGTTTTCGTTATGCCAGAACAGCAAAGAAGCTGATTTGCAGGGGCCAAAGCTCAGTCACACAATTCTAAAAAAATCATCGGATTTCGCCTTGTCATGCATGAATAGGCGATTTAAATCAAACTTCACTTCGTAAAAAATGCGTAGATTTGCATTTAGATTAGGAAATGCGCCATTTTTTGGCCGACTTCAGGCGATTTGGGAGGCTGGCCCTTCGGGCCCCTTGGATACGACAGTGACCAAAAACCATGGGGGGGGGGGGGCGAGAGCACCTTTGGGGGGCCGAACTCAACATGGGGGGAGAGGGGGGGGGGGGGCGAGGGCCACTTCAAAAATAATCGTCACAGTGTCCCAAAATTTGTCGATTTGGGTGGGAAATGACACCTAATTATGAATAATTTTCCACTCCCGCTCCCCATTTTAGGTGTGAATTTTCCACTCCCAAAATATAAATTGTGATATTGATTCTGACATAAATAGACATAAATATAGACTAAACATACATGATTTCAAAGAAAACTACTACTTTTCCATGTGTTCTTTAATATCCATGTGGTTGGTAGGGTTATCACAAGACATGACAACTTCCTTTTTTACTGGAATCTTGAAATATAATGTTATGGTCAAACAATGTCTATGTATTTAATTTAACTACCATATTTCCCATTAAATGAGACCGAATTTTGAAACGGGATAACCTACTGCGGGTGGTCACTTATAGTGCCCGTTGTCAATAGCTTCAGCTAATTAACCCTATTACTGTGTCGGGCTATAACAAAATACCAATCTGTGGGGGGGGGGGGGGGCTATTCACCCCCCCCCCCTTCGTATCTCGGAAACCGCTGGACCGATTCCTTCCGGGAAAGCGGCATTCGATTCCTTGGAGCATGAACTACATTCCTATGTTCATAAATATAGCATTTTTGTCATGGGAGGATACAGGTAGCAAACAAATGGGGAAAAACATGCATTTTAGATTCTTTGCCCTGGGACGTCGTTTGAACGCAATGTTTTCATGTTGTTGGATTTCGCCATCTAATTGTATGCTCTAACATACACTTCTTTTTTAAAGTTTGGAGAAATTAGCCCAATGGCGTCCTCAGGCAATTCCGAGGGACGGATATCTAAAGATGTCACTATAATATTTTTGCTGCTTTGATTTGTTTTAGATGCTTATAATTATATGTGTATGCATGAGAAAGTAAATTATGGCAGCTTTGTATTTATGCAGTGGCGTGCTCAGGAGGGGAAGGTGAGGGGGAATTGAGCCTTGTCTTGTGTTATCTTTATCTTTGTTTATTGATATATTGTGCTATGTAGTGTCACGCC
Source organism: Chirona hameri (assembly GCA_036785665.1). Lineage (NCBI taxonomy): Eukaryota > Metazoa > Arthropoda > Thecostraca > Balanomorpha > Balanidae > Chirona > Chirona hameri. The sequence continues at coordinate 36,494 of JAXIVJ010011746.1, read as the reverse complement.
ATGGGTCCACAATTCCCCGAATTTCATCACTGGGACCGCCTAAGCATAACATATGCTCCAAAATACAATTGTGATCCATGCAGATGATATTGCATGAAATCACCAACTCCAAAATAACGTTCAGGGGCACTAAACACAATGCATGTGAACGGAGTCAAACACATGCCCCCAAATCCGTCCCTGGAGTCGCCCTTGGGAAAACAAAACAAATACAATATAAAACGTGTGCAAGGCATTGCTAAAACAGGTCACCAAGTTTCAAGTTGATATCTTTTGCTATGTAGTTACACGTCGTGGGTCCAGAACTCCCCCTAATTTCATCCCTGGAGCCGCCCATACCATTGAGCCATACGCTTGCGTCCCCCCTGGAACCGCCTATGCCACAAAATACAATTGTGGTCCATGCAGATAATGCAGATCCATGCAGATATTACACGAGAGATAGTCCACCGCGAAGTAACGTTTTGTGTTACTAAACACAATGTGCATGTACAGTGTGTACAATGTGCATGTAAAATACATTTTTGGGTTGCCCACAGGCGACTCCAGGAACGGGTTTTGGTGGGCATGTGTACAGTCGGTCTCATAATGATCTTCCCTTACCATGTTTCTAAAACTCATTTAATTTCACTTCTGTGTACATGAAGGACTGATTTAAGGGAATATGTGGTACTTACCTAGGCTGTGGAGGTAGGAGGGTGTTGAGGTAGGAACATGTGGTACCACATGTTCCCTTAAATCAGTCCTTCATGTACACAGAAGTGAAATTAGATTAGTTTTAGAAACATGGTAAGGGAAGACCATTATGAGACCGACTGTACACATGCCCACCAAAACCCGTTCCTGGAGTCGCCTGTGGGCAACCCAAAAATGTATTTAAAAAAAATCATACAAGGTGTGCAAAGAACAGCTAAGAAGGTGCCCTGAGTTCAAAATTCTAATCTTTCAGATTTCGATGAAATACCAGTGACCCAAAATGCTTCCCAAAATACGTCCCTGATGGCGCCCATGCGTAATCCCAAAAATTGAAGAAAACAAAAATCAACATGTCTACAAAAAGTGGTAAGGAAAGGTGTGAAAGTCGTAGGCTCGTATCAACAACGGTTAGAGAATGGAAATTGATTCCCTTTGAAAGCCGAGTCATGCTGAAAACCCAAACATGCCCCTCAAAAAACACGCCTGGAGCCGCCCCTGGTGAGCAGCAAATTTAGAAATTTTGCCAAAATGTGCCCAATGAATATTAAGGAAAAGACCAAAAGTTTGATGGCCGTATCTTTACTCGTTTGGGGACAGGAGAGGAAAACCTAAAGGGAATGTTTCCCCTTTCTAAAAGTTGTCAAATATACGCTGGTTGTAGTCGAAAATGTGAAGCAAGTGCTGCTGAAAACGATGGTGAAATTTTCCCTCTCTCGAAAAGTCACTCAACTTTATACAACTAAAGTTTTTAAATTTGGGATGATGACGTCATTATTGATCTATAACCGCCGCTGATTGGCTGAGAAAGTGGGATTGGCTGAAAAGGTCGCTGTCAGCCTATCAGCGGCGGCACTAGCCTAGACCCCATTTTGCAAACTATAAATTTAATTGCTAAAAACGGCTAAGTTTTGGGGAAAATGACCTTAGTATTTTCACCATTTTAATAACGGCCAAAGATAATGGCTATCTCAGTTCAAAACCAATACAAAGGTGAAACATTCCCTTTAAGGGGCGTGGGGGTCGTTTTAGCCCCCCCCCCCCGACACTAATAGGGTTAAAGTCCGGAGTCGGAGTCGGAGTCGACTCCGGAGGGTCGGAGTCGGAGTCGGAGTTAACTGAAACCCGATCGACTCCCGCAGCCCTGCAAAGAACATCCTGAGTAGCGCCCAGCAGGTCAACACAGCTATTTCTTTCCACCAACCACGTCCTACCTAGCGTCCTACTGCGGCCGCTCCTGCCCTCCTCTCCCCCTTAACTACCACTACCGCCACCACAAGCCACTCATGCTGACCAGTACGGGTTTGCAGCACCTGCACACTACTGATATTACATCGACCACCCACATCCACTCACATCAGCGATGGTGCGTTTGGACCTGGCGCTGCGTGCCAGCGCCTGCTGCTCCTGCTGTTCGGCTGCGTCCTGCTGGGTCTCTGGCTGCCGCTCGTCCAGTGACATGCTATTCAGGAGTACCTGGGTCAGCTGACGGTCATTCAGGCCAGGCTCCAGGTCATCCGGCACCTGCCGGCACAGCAGCGCCGCCACCGTCAGAATACGCAACTTCAGCTTCGGTCAGACAGCAACAGGTGACGGCACAGGTACTCACAAACCAAGCCATAATCTTACACTGTAACTAGAGTGGGACCAGGGGCGTAGGCAGAATTTCTCCCAGGGGGAGGGGGCAAATGGGATCAGAGGCCCACATAATTAAACAAATACAGTATGTTGTAAAACAACGACAAATAACTTTCTACAACGAAAAAATATATATATTTTTTTTTTGGAGTTAACTCAAAATTTCGCAAATCCGCGAAAGCCATTATCAATATAATGTTATTTCCTTTCTTTCGGCGTTTATTATTTGCAATTTGCTTCAAAACTCGATTTTCTACATTTTTTCAAACATTTATTGTTTTTCCACCAAAAATGGCTCGACATGATTAAAACGTCATTATCTTCCTAAGTGCTCCACCATTTTCATTGCAATGTTGTGATAAGACGTATAATTGATGTAGCATAAGGTACTGAAAGGCGGACGTCGATATCTATCATTGTTTTCAAGTTATTTATAAAATCAGGGAGGGATGGGGGAGGGGGGGCAGATTCTGCTACCTCCAGCGGGGGGCGCAGGTTGATCGAAATAATATCCTGAATCTTCTTCAATTCGGATTAAGGAAACAACACAGTACGTACATGCCGATTGTGCACATGTATGATGAAGTAACAGAATCTCTACAAAATAACGAAATAACATGCTCCTTATATCGTGATTTACATAAAGCTTTGGATACCGTTTGCTTATAAATTTTCTTGAAAAAATACACCACATTGTGATACGAGGGGCTTCTACAACACGATAGTTACATCTTAACACGCGCCTATGATAATTACATGCCTCTGATAATTACACGAGGAGGGCCTCTGATAATTACACGCCCGGGGGCGGGGGGCGGATTCCGCCCTCCAAGATCTCGAAAACCAAGCAACGTAGCGACAAGCGGAAAACGGCGTTAGATAGCTCGAGACAAGCTCTATCGAAGGCATACCTGTCTTTTTTTTTAGGTCAGGTCAATATTGAGGTCACCAGAGGCCAGCAAATATCAGATTTTCCAGTTTTAGGGCTTCGCTCCAGAAACCCCCAAATATCTCGGGAACTATGATAGCTAGGAACAAACGGAAAAAGCAATCGAAAGCTCTGGAAATATGCAATCCCCATATATTGTGTCCTCAAATTTGAGCGCAGGTCAATCTTTTAGGCTCCAGAAGTCATCAAATGTAAACAAAAACAGTTTTTGGCAAATAACTTTTTACTGAAGATAATGAATAATTAAATAATGAAGATAATGAAATGCAATAATGAAGATAATGAAATTAAATGAATGAATTTTTAATGAAGATAAGGCACTAATGTTTTACGCCATCATGTTTGTCTCGCCAAGGCGTTTTCAATTCAAAATCGTAGAAGGATGTTTTTCATAATTCGAAGATTTCCACTGGGGGGTCGCTCAGGAATGTACGGGCCAACGTGTTTGTCCGGATGTGTGTCCAGGCGAGATCTTTGGCCATCTCTACAGGTCGACGCTGCAGTTATTGGTTCGGAAGATCTATAGAGAGCCCTCTTTAGATTGGCTGGGGCACTCTGCAGATAGACAGGGCCCCTAAAGGCTGGACGAGGGTCCTCTACAGGTCAGTAGGGCCCTCTACATGCTGGAAGGACTCTCTTAAAGCCGGCGGAGGGCGCTCTACAGATCGACAGGGCCCTCTAAAGGCCAGCAGAGGGCCCTGTACAGATTGACTGGAACACTGCAGATCGACAAGGCCCTTAAAGGCTGGAAGAGGGCCCTCTACAGGTCGGCAGGGCTCTCTAAATGCCGGCAGAGGGCCTCTGCAGATTGGCAGGGCGACCTTCAGATCGGCAGGGCTCTCTAAAGGCAGGCGGGCCCTATAAAGGCCGATATGGCCCTTTAAAGGCCGACAGGGCACTCTAAAGGCTGGAAGAGCCCTCTAGAGGCCGGAAGGGCCCTCTAAAGGCCGACAGGGCCATCTAAAGGTCGACAGAGGGCCGTCTATAGATTGGCTGGGACAATCTGCAGATCGACAGGGCCCATACAGCCTGGAAGAGGGCCCTCTACAGGTCGAGGGGCCTCCTAAATGCTGGCAGAGGCACTCTACATCTACAGATCGGCAGGGCCCTATAAAGGCTGGCAGACGGCCCTCTCCACACTGGCTGGGGCCCTTTTGTACGTATTTACATATACATGCCTTTAACAGACAAGCAAGTGCTGTTATTCATTCGTGTTACGATTTTTTTTTTAGGTTCGTGGGCGTTCTTTTATGCGACGTAAGGCGTTTTGCGGGCGCCTGACATCATTCAAAACACTGGGGCCTTCGGCCCCAGGGGGACCTCGCTCGGTCGCCAGAGGGGCACGTCTGAGGCCTGTTCACGGGATCTGCGACCGCCGCGGCTCCCGCGGCCAGGAGGCGGAGCTCAATTTGAACAACTTTGAACACTTTTGCGGCCGCTGATGGCGTCCGATAAATGGCGCGTGTAGCGTTCGCAACGAATAGGCAATTTCATGAAAACCCTCACAATGTTTTTCAAAACCACTCAACTACATGAATATCTACGAGTCACTACGAGTTGTCATTTTTGGTAAAACAACCGCCAGTGAGCTGCGATATCAATAAAACAGTGCGCAACCTTTGTCAGACGCACGCCATTTATGTCGAAGTTCTTTTGCGGCTGCTCCCGAACAACCGCAGTAGCAGCAGAGAGTAGAGTCTCTCCTCCCGGATCTGCTCTTTCGTGATTGGCTGACGATTAAGCCCCGCCCTTTTGGCTGCGGGAGCCGCGGCGGCCGCAGACCCCGTGAACAGGCCTCTGGCCTGCAGGGGGGGGGCATGGTCCCCTTGCCTACGCCCTTGAGTGGGACTACGAATAATTCCAGGTAAGGCTAGGCAAATCTGATATACTCTCAAATACAGCTGTTATATTCGACGGAAGCTATGTGTGCGCCTGCAAATACTTCTGGAAAAGCTAGGAAAAACCTAAACTCTCACAAACCCAGCCATTACGTGTTAACGTGTGCAACTGGTGGTATTGTTGCGTACCCGGTAGTTGCTCCTCAGGTCTCCGTGCTCGTCGTTCCCTGGCAGGAACGGGTAGATCTCTGGGGGCGCCTGCTCATGGAGCTGGGTAAATTCCACACCTGGCGACCAGATAGTTAGAGTCAGTCAGGCAAGACAGAGACGGCGACTCCAAATCTGGTGAAACGAGAGTAAGTAGTGCGAGACGTAGAGCACTCCGTCACACTCCACCTAGGATGACAAGGGACAGGACAAAGGCAGGGACAGGACAAAGGCAGGCGGCCATACTGGCCTCGCCTGGAGCGCTCCGTCACACTCCACCTAGGATGACAAGGGACAGGACAAAGGCAGGGACAGGACAAAGGCAGGCGGCCATACTGGCCTCGCCTGGAGCGCTCCGTCACACTCCACCTAGGATGACAAGGGACAGGACAAAGGCAGGGACAGGACAAAGGCAGGCGGCCATACTGGCCTCGCCTGGAGCGCTCCGTCACACTCCACCTAGGATGACAAGGGACAGGACAAAGGCAGGGACAGGACAAAGGCAGGCGGCCATACTGGCCTCGCCTGGAGCGCTCCGTCACACTCCACATAGGATGACAAGGGACAGGACAGGGCGGCCATACTGGCCTCGCCTGGAGCGCTCCGTCACACTCCACATAGGATGACAAGGGACAGGACAAAGGCAGGCGGTCATACTGGCCTCGCCTGGAGCGCTCCGTCACACTCCACCTAGGATGACAAGGGACAGGACAAAGGCAGGGACAGGACAAAGGCAGGCGGTCATACTGGCCTCGCCTGGAGCGCTCCGTCACACTCCACATAGGATGACAAGGGACAGGACAAAGGCAGGCGGTCATACTGGCCTCGCCTGGAGCGCTCCGTCACACTCCACCTAGGATGACAAGGGACAGGACAAAGGCAGGGACAGGACAAAGGCAGGCGGCCATACTGGCCTCGCCTGGAGCGCTCCGTCACACTCCACCTAGGATGACAAGGGACAGGACAAAGGCAGGGACAGGACAAAGGCAGGCGGCCATACTGGCCTCGCCTGGAGCGCTCCGTCACGCTCCACATAGGATGACAAGGGACAGGACAAAGGCAGGCGGCCATACTGGCCTCGCCTGGAGCGCTCCGTCACACTCCACATAGGATGACAAGGGACAGGACAAAGGCAGGCGGCCATACTGGCCTCGCCTGGAGCGCTCCGTCACACTCCACCTAGGATGACAAGGGACAGGACAAAGGCAGGGACAGGACAAAGGCAGGCGGCTATACTGGCCTCGCCTGGAGCGCTCCGTCACACTCCACATAGGATGACAAGGGACAGGACAAAGGCAGGCGGCCATACTGGCCTCGCCTGGAGCGCTCCGTCACACTCCACCTAGGATGACAAGGGACAGGACAAAGGCAGGGACAGGACAAAGGCAGGCGGTCATACTGGCCTCGCCTGGAGCGCTCCGTCACACTCCACATAGGATGACAAGGGACAGGACAAAGGCAGGCGGCCATACTGGCCTCGCCTGGAGCGCTCCGTCACACTCCACCTAGGATGACAAGGGACAGGACAAAGGCAGGGACAGGACAAAGGCAGGCGGTCATACTGGCCTCGCCTGGAGCGCTCCGTCACACTCCACATAGGATGACAAGGGACAGGACAAAGGCAGGCGGCCATACTGGCCTCGCCTGGAGCGCTCCGTCACACTCCACCTAGGATGACAAGGGACAGGACAAAGGCAGGGACAGGACAAAGGCAGGCGGTCATACTGGCCTCGCCTGGAGCGCTCCGTCACACTCCACATAGGATGACAAGGGACAGGACAAAGGCAGGCGGCCATACTGGCCTCGCCTGGAGCGCTCCGTCACACTCCACCTAGGATGACAAGGGACAGGACAAAGGCAGGCGGCCATACTGGCCTCGCCTGGAGCGCTCCGTCACACTCCACCTAGGATGCCAAGGGACAGGACAAAGGCAGGCGGCCATACTGGCCTCGCCTGGAGCGCTCCGTCACACTCCACCTAGGATGACAAGGGACAGGACAAAGGCAGGGACAGGACAAAGGCAGGCGGCCATACTGGCCTCGCCTGGAGCGCTCCGTCACACTCCACCTAGGATGACAAGGGACAGGACAGGGCGGCCATACTGGCCTCGCCTGGCCAGAGGCGGTAGATGGCACGGTACGTCAGACTCTGGGCGGCACACAGGCAACGCAGAGGCAGAGGCAGCAGCTGCTGCTGCTGCTGCTGCGGATGTTTTTGTTAGGGGCTGCAGTAGTATTAGGACTTTATTATGACGCGACTGACGCGACTGACGCGACTGACGTGACTGACGCGACTGATGGACCATGTGTCGTCAAGGTCTCTCACGCCGACCCAAATACGGAGACCGGAGAACTTCGCCAGTAGATGGACTCCGTATTCAGAGCCCAACCCTCAATCGACTGAGCTACCCGGATCCACGACCCTCTATCGACTGAGCTACCCGGATCCACGACCCTCTATCGACTGAGCTACCCGGATCCACGACCCTGTATCGACTGAGCTACCCGGATCCACGACCCTCTATCGACCGAGCTACCCGGATCCACGACCCTGTATTGACTGAGCTACCCGTATCCACGACCCTGTATCGACTGAGCTACTCAGATCCACGACCCTGTATCGACTGAGCTACCCGGATCCACGAGCATCTATCGACTGAGCTACCCGGATCCACGACCCTGTATCGACTGAGCTACCCGGATCCACGACCCTCTATCGACTGAGCTACTCCGATCCACGACCCTCTATCGACTGAGCTACCCGGATCCACGACCCTGTATCGACTGAGCTACCCGGATCCACGACCCTGTATCGACTGAGCTACCCGGATCCACGACCCTCAATCGACTGAGCTACCCGGATCCACGACCCTGTATCGAATGAGCTACCCGGATCCACGACCCTCTATCGACTGAGCTACCCGGATCCACGACCCTCTATCGACTGAGCTACTCAGATCCACGACCCTCTATCGACTAAGCTACCCGGATCCACGACCCTGTATCGACTGAGCTACCCGGATCCACGACCCTCTATCGACTGAGCTACTCAAATCCACGATCCTCTATCGACTGAGCTACCCGGATCCACGACCCTGTATCGACTGAGCTACTCAGATCCACGACCATCTATCGACTGAGCTACCCGGATCCAAGACCCTGTATCGACTGAGCTACCCGGATCCACGGCCCTCTATCGACTGAGCTACTCCGATCCACGACCCTCTATCGACTGAGCTACCCGGATCCACGACCCTGTATCGACTGAGCTACTCATATCCACGACCCTCTATCGACTGAGCTACTCGGATCCACGACCCTGTATCGACTGAGCTACTCATATCCAAGACCCTGAATCGACTGAGCTACCCGGATCCACGACCCTGTATCGAATGAGCTACCCGGATCTACGACCCTCTATCGACTGAGCTACCCGGATCCACGACCCTCTATCGACTGAGCTACCCGGATCCACGACCCTCTATCGACTGAGCTACTCAGATCCACGACCCTCTATCGACTAAGCTACCCGGATCCACGACCCTGTATCGACTGAGCTACCCGGATCCACGACCCTCTATCGACTGAGCTACCCGGATCCACGACCCTCTATCGACTGAGCTACTCAGATCCACGACCCTCTATCGACTGAGCTACCCGGATCCACGACCCTGTATCGACTGAGCTACTGAGAGATGGTCAGATCCACGACCATCTATCGACTGAGCTACCCGGATCCAAGACCCTGTATCGACTGAGCTACCCGGATCCACGACCCTGTATCGACTGAGCTACCCGGATCCACGACCCTCTATCGACTGCGATATCCGGATCCACGATCCTGTATCGACTGAGCTACCCGGATCCACGACCCTGTATCGACTGAGCTACCCGGATCCACGACCCTCTATCGACTGAGCTACCCGGATCCACGACCCTCTATCGACTGAGCTACCCGGATCTACGACCCTGTATCGACTGATCTACCCGGATACACGACCCTGTATCGACTGAGCTACCCGGATCCACGACCCTCTATCGACTGAGCTACTCCGATCCACGACCCTCTATTGACTGAGCTACCCGGATCCACGACCCTGTATCGACTGAGCTACCCGGATCCACGACCCTGTATCGACTGAGCTACTCAGATCCACGACCCTCTATTGACTGAGCTACCCGGATCCACGACCCTGTATCGACTGAGCTACCCGGATCCACGACCCTGTATCGAATGAGCTACCCGGATCCACGACCCTCTATCGACTGAGCTACCCGGATCCACGACCCTCTATCGACTGAGCTACTCAAATCCATGACCCTCTATCGACTGAGCTACCCGGATCCACGACCCTCTATTGACTGAGCTACTCAGATCCACGACCCTCTATCGACCAAGCTACCCGGATCCACGACCCTGTATCGACTGAGCTACCCGGATCCACGACCCTCTATCGACTGAGCTACCCGGATCCACGACCCTGTATCGACTGAGCTACTCGGATCCACGAGCCTGTATCGACTGAGCTACCCGGACCTTGTATCGACAGAGCTACTCAGATCCACGACCATCTATTGACTGAGCTACCCGGATCCACGACCCTGTATCGACTGAGCTACCCGGATCCACGACCCTCTATCGACTGAGCTACCCGGATCCACGACCCTGTATCGACTGAGCTACCCGGATCCACGACCCTCTACCGACTGAGCTACCCGGATCCACGACCCTGTATCGACTGAGCTACCCGGATCCACGACCCTGTATCGACTGAGCTACCCGGATCCACGACCCTCTATCGACTGAGCTACTCAGAACCACGACCCTGTATCGACTGAGCTACCCGGATCCACGACCCTATATTGACTGAGCTACCCAGATCCAAGACCCTCTATCGACTGAGCTACCCGGATCCACGACCCTGTATTGACTGAGCTACTCAGAACCACGACCCTGTATCGACTGAGCTACCCGGATCCACGACCCTGTATCGACTGAGCTACCCGGATCCACGACCCTGTATCGACTGAGCTACCCGGATCCACGATCCTGTATCGACTGAGCTACTCAGATCCACGACCCTCTATCGACTGAGCTACCCGGATACACGACCCTCTATCGACTGAGCTACCCGGATCCACAACCTGTATCAACTGAACTACCCGGATCCACGACCCTGTATCGACTGAGCTATCCGGATCCACGACCCTGTATCGACTGAGCTACCCGGATCCACGACCCTGTATCGACTGAGCTACCCGGATCCACGACCCTGTATCGACTGAGCTACCCGGATCCACGACCCTATATCGACTGAGCTACCCGGATCCACGACCCTGTATCGACTGAGCTACCCGGATCCACGACCTTGTATCGACTGAGCTACCCGGATCCACGAGCATCTATCGACTGCGCTACCCGGATCCACGACCCTGTATCGACTGAGCTACCTGGATCCACGAGCATCTATCGACTGCGCTACTCAGATCCACGACCCTGTATCGACTGAGCTACCCGGATCCACGACCCTGCATCGACTGAGCTACCCGGATCCACGACCCTCAATCGACTGAGCTACCCGGATCCACGACCCTGTATCGACTGAGCTACCCGGATCCACGACCTTCTATCGACTGAGCTACCCGGATCCACGACCATCTATCGACTGAGCTACCCGGCTCCACGACCCTGTATCGACTGAGCTACTCAGATCCACGACCATCTATTGACTGAGCTACCCGGATCCACGACCATCTATCGACTGAGCTACCCGGATCCACGACCATCTATCGACTGAGCTACCCGGATCCACTAACTACCCGTTCATCACTAGTCACGAGTGCCACAGGTCACACTTAGCAGTGTGGAACGCAGTGCTAAGCTGCAACTGATAACCTGCTTATATGGCAGACAGAGCAGGCAGCCAGACAGAGCCCGACTGAGCCAATAACTGGGCTGACTGTGCCCCGCCCCGCCCCCCCCCCCGTGATTCACGGGTCATATGAGAGCTGCCACCCCACACAGCACATCAGCCCACAATGTCGGCTGCTGTTTTATACAGCACACCGGCCCACAATGTCGGCTGCTGTTTTATACAGTACACCGGCCCACAATGTCGGCTGCTGTTTTATACAGCACATCAGCCCACAATGTCGGCTGCTGTTTTATACAGCACACCGGCCCACAATGTCGGCTGCTGTTTTATACAGCACACCGGCCCACAATGTCGGCTGCTGTTTTATACAGCACATCAGCCCACAATTGTCGGCTGCTGTTTTATACAGCACACCGGCCCACAATATCGGCTGCTGTTTTATACAGCACACCGGCCCACAATGTCGGCTGCTATTTTATACAGCACACCGGCCCACAATGTCGGCTGCTGTTTTATACAGCACATCAGCCCACAATTGTCGGCTGCTGTTTTATACAGCACATCAGCCCACAATGTCAGCTGCTGTTTTATACAGCACACTGGCCCACAATGTCGGCTGCTGTTTTATACAGCACACCGGCCCACAATGTCGGCTGCTGTTTTATACAGCACACCGGCCCACAATGTCGGCTGGTTTTATACAGCACATCAGCCCACAATGTCGGCTGCTGTTTTATACAGCACACCGGCCTACAATGTCGGCTGCTGTTTTATACAGCACACTGGCCCACAATGTCGGCTGCTGTTTTATACAGCACACTGGCCCACAATGTCGGCTGCTGTTTTATACAGCACACCGGCCCACAATGTCGGCTGCTGTTTTATACAGCACACTGGCCCACAATGTCGGCTGCTGTTTTATACAGCACACCGGCAGTCAATGTCGGCTGCTGTTTTATACAGCACACTGGCCCACAATGTCGGCTGATGTTTTACACAGCACACTGGCCCACAATGTCGGCTGCTGTTTTATACAGCACACCGGCCCACAATGTCGGCTGCTGTTTTATACAGCACACTGGCACACAATGTCGGCTGCTGTTTTATACAGCACACTGGCCCACAATGTCGGCTGCTGTTTTATACAGCACACTGGCCCACAATGTTGGTTGCTATTTTATACAGCACATCAGCCCACAGTGTCGGCTGCTGTTTTATACAGCACATCAGCCCACAATGTCGGCTGCTGTTTTATACAGCACACTTGCACACAATGTCGGCTGCTGTTTTATACAGCACATCAGCCCACAATGTCGGCTGCTGTTTCATACAGCACATCAGCCCACAATGTCGGCTGCTGTTTTATACAGCACATCAGCCCACAATGTCGGCTGCTGTTTTATACAGCACATCAGCCCACAATGTCGGCTGCTGTTTTATACAGCACACTGGCCCACGATGTCAGCTGCTGATTTATACAGCACACTGGCCCACAATTTCGGCTGCTGTTTTATACAGCCAATCAGCCCACAATGTCGGCTGCTGTTTTATACAGCACACTGGCCCACAATGTCGGCTGCTGTTTTATACAGCTTATCAGCCCACAATGTCGGCTGCTGTTTTATACAGCACACTGGCCCACAATGTCAGCTGCTGTTTTATACAGCACACTGGCCCACAATGTCGGCTGCTGTTTTATACAGCACACTGGCCCACAATGTCGGCTGCTGTTGTATACAGCACACTGGCCTACAATGTCGGCTGCTGTTTTATAAAGCACACTGGCCCACAATGTCGGCTGCTGTTTTATACAGCACACCGGCCTACAATGTCGGCTGCTGTTTTATACAGCACATCAGCCCACAATGTCGGCTGCTGTTTTATACAGCACACCGGCCCACAATGTCGGCTGCTGTTGTATACAGCACACTGGCCTACAATGTCGGCTGCTGTTTTATAAAGCACACTGGCCCACAATGTCGGCTGCTGTTTTATACAGCACACTGGCCCACAATGTCGGCTGCTGTTTTATACAGCACACCGGCCCACAATGTCGGCTGCTGTTTTATACAGCACATCAGCCCACAATGTCGGCTGCTGTTTTATACAGCACACTGGCCCACAATGTCGGCTGCTGTTTTATACAGCACACTGGCCCACAATGTCGGCTGCTGTTTTATACAGCACACTGGCCCACAATGTCGGCTGCTGTTTTATACAGCACACCGGCCCACAATGTCGGCTGCTGTTTTATACAGCACATCAGCCCACAATGTCGGCTGCTGTTTTATACAGCACACCGGCCCACAATGTCGGCTGCTGTTTTATACAGCACACTGGCCCACAATGTCGGCTGCTGTTTTATACAGCACACCGGCCCACAATGTCGGCTGCTGTTTTATACAGCACACTGGCCCACAATGTCGGCTGCTGTTTTATACAGCACACCGGCCCACAATGTCGGCTGCTGTTTTATACAGCACACCGGCCCACAATGTCGGCTTCTGTTTTATACAGCACACTGTCACACAATGTCGGCTGCTGTTTTATACAGCACACTGTCACACAATGTCGGCTGCTATTTTATACAGCACATCAGCCCACAATGTCGGCTGCTGTTTTATACAGCACATCAGCCCACAATGTCGGCGGCTTTTTTATACAGCACATCAGCCCACAATGTCGGCTGCTGTTTTATACAGCATACTGGCCCACAATGTCGGCGGCTGTTTTATACATTACATCAGCCCACAATGTCGGCTGCTGTTTTATACAGCATACTGGCCCACAATGTCGGCTGCTGTTTTATACAACACACTGGCCCACAATGTCGGTTGCTGTTTTATACAGCACATCAGCCCACAATGTCGGCTGCTGTTTTATACAGCACACTTGCACACAATGTCGGCTGCTGTTTTATACAGCACATCAGCCCACACTGTCGGCTGCTGTTTCATACAGCACATCAGCCCACAATGTCGGCTGCTGTTTTATACAGCACATCAGCCCACAATGTCGGCTGCTGTTTTATACAGCACACCGGCCCACAATGTCGGCTGCTGTTTTATACAGCACACTGGCCCACAGTGTCGGCTGCTGTTTTATACAGCACACCGGCCCACAATGTCGGCTGCTGTTTTATACAGCACACTGGCCCACAATGTCGGCTGCTGTTTTATACAGCACACTGGCCCACAATGTCGGCTGCTGTTTTATTCAGCACACCGGCCCACAATGTCGGCTGCTGTTTTATACAGCACACTGGCCCACAATGTCGGCTGCTGTTTTATACAGCACATCAGCCTACAATGTCGGCTGCTGTTTTATACAGCACACCGGCCCACAATGTCGGCTGCTGTTTTATACAGCCAATCAGCCCACAATGTCGGCTGCTGTTTTATACAGCACATCAGCCCACAATGTCAGCTGCTGTTTTATACAGCCAATCAGCCCACAATGTCGGCTGCTATTTTATACAGCACACCGGCCCACAATGTCGGCTGCTGTTTTATACAGCACATCAGCCCACAATGTCGGCTGATGTTTTATACAGCACACTGGCCCACAATGTCGGCTGATGTTTTATACAGCACACTGGCCCACAGTGTCGGCTGCTGTTTTATACAGCACACTGGCCCACAATGTCGGCTGCTGTTTTATACAGCACATCAGCCCACAATGTCGGCTGCTGTTTTATACAGCACACTGGCCCACAATGTCGGCTGCTGTTTTATACAGCACACCGGCCCACAATGTCGGCTGCTGTTTTATACAGCACACTGGCCCACAATGTCGGCTGCTGTTTTATACAGCACACCGGCCCACAATGTCGGCTGCTGTTTTATACAGCACACTGGCCCACAATGTCGGCTGCTGTTTTATACAGCACACTGGCCCACAATGTCAGCTGCTGTTTTATACAGCACACTGGCCCACAATGTCGGCTGCTGTTTTATACAGCACACTGGCCCACAATGTCGGCTGCTGTTTTATACAGCACACCGGCCCACAATGTCGGCTGCTGTTGTATACAGCACACTGGCCTACAATGTCGGCTGCTGTTTTATAAAGCACACTGGCCCACAATGTCGGCTGCTGTTTTATACAGCACACCGGCCTACAATGTCGGCTGCTGTTTTATACAGCACATCAGCCCACAATGTCGGCTGCTGTTTTATACAGCACACCGGCCCACAATGTCGGCTGCTGTTTTATACAGCACATCAGCCCACAATGTCGGCTGCTGTTTTATACAGCACACCGGCCCACAATGTCGGCTGCTGTTTTATACAGCACACCGGCCCACAATGTCGGCTGCTGTTTTATACAGCACATCAGCCCACAATGTCGGCTGCTGTTTTATACAGCACACTTGCACACAATGTCGGCTGCTGTTTTATACAGCACATCAGCCCGCAATGTCGGCTGCTGTTTTATACAGCACACTGGCCCACAATGTCGGCTGCTGTTTTATACAGCACACCGGCCCACAATGTCGGCTGCTGTTTTATACAGCACACCGGCCCACAATGTCGGCTGCTGTTTTATACAGCACACCGGCCCACAATGTCGGCTGCTGTTTTATACAGCACACTGGCCCACAATGTCGGCTGCTGTTTTATACAGCACACTGGCCCACAATGTCGGCTGCTGTTTTATACAGCACACCGGCCCACAATATCGGCTGCTGTTTTATACAGCACATCAGACCACAATGTCGGCTGCTGTTTTATACAGCACACCGGCCCACAATGTCGGCTGCTGTTTTATACAGCACACTGGCCCACAATGTCGGCTGCTGTTTTATACAGCACACCGGCCCATAATGTCGGCTGCTGTTTTATACAGCACATCAGCCCACAATGTCTGCTGCCGTTTTACACAGCACACTTGCACACAATGTCGGCTGCTGTTTTATACAGCACATCAGCCCACAATTATATTGGAATATGACAAAAAGTGGCGCTGATGATTAAGAAAATGAAATCCGAAGAGCTTTTCCCGCTAAGATCAATAATTGGTGAGCGCGAGTCGATTTACTAAGCGACCTTTTCCCAATCTGTCGATGTTGGCGCCACCTGTATCGCCGATAGTTCCGAAGCATATTATTACAGTTATATAATTCTGTAGCTGCTGTAAGCGATCATACAAAACTGTTTTAGGGTAAACTGAACTGATGCTAACAGATTGAAGCTAACCTGAAAATGCAAACCAAAGCTGTATTCACTCTATCTCCCAATCAGATGTGCAAAGGCAAAAACATGTAACTCCATCTCATACGCACGGAACATCGGCCGCCGGTCTAGCTCAGCTCGGCATTCGGCAGACTGAAGCAGGGTCCTAGGATTGCTTTGGAGCTTGGGTGTGGAATGGAAAATTATGGCTAAAAATAAGCATAAAGAGTGGACAATTCAACCAAAAGCCATTGTATTCGGCTTTATCAATGTCCCCTACCCGCTCACCAGAATGAGTTATTACCTATGCCAATTTTGACCTGTCTTTCCCTGTCTTGTCCTATCAATACATCCATACATCAGTATAGAGTTCAGATTATCCAATACATTTTAGAATAAGGAGTGGAAAATTAAGAGGAAAACTTGGGAAAAAGAGTGAAAAATAGTATCCATAGGGTGTCGTTTTCCACCCAAATTTCCCAATGCTAGGACACTGGACTGAAGGCAGGCGATGATGACAGAATGGGCGAGGTCGTGGCGATGGAGGTCAGCCGGGTCATCCCCACTTGAAATGGTCGACAGGCTGCAGCCACCCAGATCGATGTTAGGATATGAGAGGTTGTGTGGAAAAGTTTTACGAGGTTAGCGTCTTCATTGGATGAACGGTCTATTATTTAAAAGAAAGGAGCTAGAACATTACCAATATTTTGATTCGGGTGGACCAACAACGGAATGCTGTTGAAGAAAACAAATAATAGCGACTGAGAACAAAGTTTAAGCAATCGTAAATACAATTTCGTTATTTAGATCAATTTATTGTACTGTACAACTGAGTCAATAATCGGTACCATGCATATGAAGGGCGCAGGCCCTGCTTCGAGTTGAAGGCCGGGAGGATGCGTCGGTGCTTCAGCCTCGCCGTGATGAGGCCGTGCCTCGACTCCTCACCCAGCACCGAAAAACAGCCTTCCGTCACCGTCCTGACGGTCCTCTCCACAGCCTGGGTGTGTACCGGGTACGGCGGTACAGCAGCTGGGGCTTTGAGGATGTCCTGCAGGTCTTCGTCGCTGAGATCACGCAGCCGCGGTGGTTGCGTCACCTCCGCTGAGCTCCAGTTGATGAGGTCGGCGTACCCTTCAGCTCCCAAGTTGACGTCGGGAAGCTTGAAGCTCCTGACGTCTTGGGTCTCCTGTAGACGCGCAGCACGGATGAGACGGACCACCTTCTCCCGGGTCTCCTGGTTGTCGTCAGCGACCATAGCGAGCAGCAGCTGTTCGGAATGGGACCAGTACCCGTTCCTTTGCACCACCGGGCGGACGATGGCGCCGACACACCTCCAAATCCGCCACAGCAGCTATCGCCTCCGTCACCCTGCAAGTTATCACTCCCGCCACCCGACGAACCTCCGCCTCCGCCGTGGTCGCCTCCGCAGTCGCATCTGTTCCAGTTTCCTGGCGAAATGGTGGCCCTTAGCGCGGCCCTGAAGTGGCTCATGGAACGTCTGGACCGGGACCCGGACGACCCGGTGGTCCTTTGCACGATCAGTCAGTCCCTGAGACCTAATACCTGGGCCGCCCGCTCAGAGCTCGCCGCTGGGAACCATTATCTGGCGCGCCCTGCTGGCCGTGGCACAAGAGGCCGCCGGGTTTACCTCCATTGGGTACCGTCTCACCGTAAGCTCGCTAGCAATGAGAGGACCGATGCGCTGGCCGGGGAGGCGTCGGCGCAACCACAGGAGAGTGCGGCTACGGACACCAGGACGGTCCACCGAGCAGCGGCCAGAGCCGCGCCGCCGAGCGCCACCGCAAGCTGGCCCTAGGCCTGGTATCGTGCCTTGACGGGTTCGCACGTCCCGCCACCGGTGACCGGCCTGAACCGGGCTGCGGCGGCCGACGTCCACCAGCTTCGTGCGGGCCACTGTTCCGGGTCGGCCCACTACTTACATCGGATCGGCCGAAACCCTTTCCGGCAGTAACCGCAGTGCGACTCGCTCGGCTGCACCATGGACTGGCGCCTCATCTGCGGGATAGGAGGATACCGACATCTCGGAGTACATCCTGCTGAGGTGTCTGGCCCTAATGTGTGTCCGGATACGCCTGCTTGGTACCATCTCGCCCAGACCAGAAGACGTGCGGAGCGATAGCGACCCTGGCGGCCGCTGTCAGGTCCATCCACCAGCCATTCCATTCCATGTTTTATTGACAAGAAAATCCCGAAATAACACCCTACATCTCAGATTTCGAGGAAACTATGTTTAAGGGGTAATATGTGCCGTAGATTTACGCTGTGATATTTTCAGTCTCGTCCATCCAGCGGTTTTCGAGTTTTAGCCTAAAAATAGTGTCGACAATAGATGGCGCTAGTGTCTGCGACCGCAAAATGTAGAGGACCCAGTGATCGAATATGCAATTTTTGGACCTCCGAGAAAACTCGCTGGCGCTCACCAAATACCGACATTTAAACACTGATTTATCTATAAATCAACATTTTACCATCATGCGCCACGAAAAATTACATTCAAATATAAATATAAGAGATCACCCCAGGCTATGACACACACACACACACACACACACACACACACACACACACACACACACACACACACCCACACACACAC
>JAXIVJ010011746.1:0-12500 GCA_036785665.1 Chirona hameri | reverse complement strand
CATACTACTGCCGTTTGTTTTCGGGGACATGACAGGTGTGGCAGATAGCAGACGGGTCGTCGTACACATCGAACGATTCCGTCGCTTTGGTACCAGCTCATCCGATCAATTGATACACCCAATATCGTCCATCGCTTATACTGTTAGCACCAACATCATGCACGTTCACCATAAAAAAGCCACGTGACATGAAGGGCAAAACTCCAAGATGGAGTCCAAAACCACCCTCATGCCATTCCGCATTTATAATCCTCCAAACCCCACTTCTTCCATAAGAAAATCCATCAGTGCCCACTGGGGGTTAGTGAATCCATCGTATTGCTGAACGGCAAATCCCACACAATCGGCCAGTGCGCCCCCACCTCTGCTCCATCACGTCCCCTCCATACCTGGACCTGAAGGGAGGCAGTCCGGCCACCATCTGATAGATAACGCAGCCCCCACCTCTGCTCCATCACGTCCCCTCCATACCTGGACCTGAAGGGAGGCAGTCCGGCCACCATCTGATAGATAACGCAGCCCCCACCTCTGCTCCATCACGTCCCCTCCATACCTGGACCTGAAGGGAGGCAGTCCGGCCACCATCTGATAGATAACGCAGCCCCCACCTCTGCTCCATCACGTCCCCTCCATACCTGGACCTGAAGGGAGGCAGTCCGGCCACCATCTGATAGATAACGCAGCCCCCACCTCTGCTCCATCACGTCCCCTCCATACCTGGACCTGAAGAAGGGAGGCAGTCCGGCCACCATCTGATAGATAACGCAGCCCCCACCTCTGCTCTATCACGTCCCCTCCATACCTGAACCTGAAGAAGGGAGGCAGTCCGGCCACCATCTGATAGATAACGCAGCCCCCACCTCTGCTCCATCACGTCCCCTCCATACCTGGACCTGAAGGGAGGCAGTCCGGCCACCATCTGATAGATAACGCAGCCCCCACCTCTGCTCCATCACGTCCCCTCCATACCTGGACCTGAAGGGAGGCAGTCCGGCCACCATCTGATAGATAACGCAGCCGAGCGCCCACAGGTCGCTGGCATGGGAGGTGGTCTTCTCCTGCAGCAGCTCTGGAGACACGTACTCCGCAGTACCCACGAAACTGTTCCTCCGCGCCGGCGGCCGCTCGTCTGTGGGGGGGGGGGGGATGAGGTCAGACGGGTCAGGGAGGCCAGGTCAAGTTAGGTCAGGTCAGGTCGGGTCAGGTCGGGTCAGGTCGGGTCAGGTATGATCGGGTCAGGTCAGGTCAGGACAGCTAGGGTCAGATCACGTCAGGTCGGGTCAGGTCAGTGAGCTAAGCGATCTCACTGATGTCAAAGGTAAAACGTAATATCAGCTTGTGGGATGACACCGAAGCTTTGGAGTTTCAGCTTCCATCGTTGAATTCTTCAAACTGCATTTTATACACGTTCTAAAAACTGGCCTATGCTAAGAGCTGACTCCACCCTAAAAGCAACTCTCTCCCCCCCACACCGCCCCCACCGTTAGACCCACTGTCTGCCATGGTGTCTCGTTATCTCGTTGGACCCACTGTCTGCCATAGTGTCCCGTTATCCCCACTGTCTGCCATGGTGTCCCGTTATCTCGTTAGACCCACTGTCTGCCATGGTGTCCCGTTATCTCGTTAGACCCACTGTTTGCTATGGTGTCCCGTTATCTCGTTAGACCCTTGTCTGCCATGGTGTCCCGTTATCCCCTTATACCCACTGTCTGCCATGGTGTACCGTTATCTCGTTAGACCCACTGTATGCCATGGTGTACCGTTATCTCGTTAGACCCACGGTCTGCCATGGTGTCCCGTTATCTCGTTAGACCCACTGTCTGCCATGGTGTCCCGTTATCTCGTTAGACCCACTGTCTGCTATGGTGTCCCGTTATCTCGTTAGACCCACTGTCTGCCATGGTGTCCCGTTATCCCCTTATACCCACTGTCTGCCATGGTGTCCCGTTATCTCGTTAGACCCACTGTCTGCCATGGTGTCTGACTCATCCTCCTCTGCGCCGTCTCCGTCACCGGCCGGTGTGGTTCGTCCCTGAGCCATCAGTAGGCGGCCCTCGTCCCGGGTCATCATTTTGGCAGAGCCGAAGTCGGAGATCTTGATGTGCATCTGCTCATCCAGCAGAATGTTCTCTGGTTTCAGGTCCCTGCGGCCGACACAGCACGGGGGGAGTTAGGCTGTGTAGGCAAACACTGTACAGGACATGGCCGATACAGCACGGGGGGAGTTAGGCTGTGTAGGCAAACACTGTACAGGACACGGCCGACACAGCACGGGGAGTTAGGCTGTGTAGGCAAACACTGTACAGGACACGGCCGACACAGCACGGGGGGGAGTTAGGCTGTGTAGGCAAACACTGTACAGGACACGGCCGACACAGCACGGGGGGAGTTAGGCTGTGTAGGCAAACACTGTACAGGACACGGCCGACACAGCACGGGGGGAGTTAGGCTGTGTAGGCAAACACTGTACAGGACACGGCCGACACAGCACGGGGGGAGTTAGGCTGTGTAGGCAAACACTGTACAGGACACGGCCGACACAGCACGGGGGGAGTTAGGCTGTGTAGGCAAACACTGTACAGGACACGGCCGACACAGCACGGAGGGAGTTAGGCTGTGTAGGCAAACACTGTACAGGACACGGCCGACACAGCACGGGGGGGAGTTAGGCTGTGTAGGCAAACACTGTACAGGACATGGCCGACACAGCACGGGGGGAGTTAGGCTGTGTAGGCAAACACTGTACAGGACACGGCCGACACAGCACGGGGGGGAGTTAGGCTGTGTAGGCAAACACTGTACAGGACACGGCCGACACAGCACGGGGGGAGTTAGGCTGTGTAGGCAAACACTGTACAGGACACGGCCGACACAGCACGGGGGGAGTTAGGCTGTGTAGGCAAACACTGTACAGGACACGGCCGACACAGCACGGGGGGAGTTAGGCTGTGTAGGCAAACACTGTACAGGACACGGCCGACACAGCACGGGGGGAGTTAGGCTGTGTAGGCAAACACTGTACAGGACATGGCCGACACAGCACGGGGGGGAGTTAGGCTGTGTAGGCAAACACTGTACAGGACACGGCCGACACAGCACGGAGGGAGTTAGGCTGTGTAGGCAAACACTGTACAGGACATGGCCGACACAGCACGGAGGGAGTTAGGCTGTGTAGGCAAACACTGTACAGGACACGGCCGACACAGCACGGGGGGAGTTAGGCTGTGTAGGCAAACACTGTACAGGACACGGCCGACACAGCACGGGGGGAGTTAGGCTGTGTAGGCAAACACTGTACAGGACACGGCCGACACAGCACGGGGGGGGGGAGTTAGGCTGTGTAGGCAAACACTGTACAGGACATGGCCGACACAGCACGGGGAGTTAGGCTGTGTAGGCAAACACTGTACAGGACACGGCCGACACAGCACGAGGGGAGTTAGGCTGTGTAGGCAAACACTGTACAGGACACGGCCGACACAGCACGGGGGGAGTTAGGCTGTGTAGGCAAACACTGTACAGGACATGGCCGACACAGCACGGGGAGTTAGGCTGTGTAGGCAAACACTGTACAGGACACGGCCGACACAGCACGAGGGGAGTTAGGCTGTGTAGGCAAACACTGTACAGGACATGGCCGACACAGCACGGGGGGGGGGGGGGGAGTTAGGCTGTGTAGGCAAACACTGTACAGGACACGGCCGACACAGCACGGGGGGAGTTAGGCTGTGTAGGCAAACACTGTACAGGACACGGTGGACACAGCACGGGGGGAGTTAGGCTGTGTAGGCAAACACTGTACAGGACACGGCGGACACAGCACGGGGGGAGTTAGGCTGTGTAGGCAAACACTGTACAGGACACGGCCGACACAGCACGGGGGGGGAGTTAGGCTGTGTAGGCAAACACTGTACAGGACACGGCCGACACAGCACGGGGGGAGTTAGGCTGTGTGGGCAAACACTGTACAGGACACGGCGGACACAGCACGGGGGGAGTTAGGCTGTGTAGGCAAACACTGTACAGGACACGGCCGACACAGCACGGAGGGAGTTAGGCTGTGTAGGCAAACACTGTACAGGACACGGCCGACACAGCACGGGGGGGAGTTAGGCTGTGTAGGCAAACACTGTACAGGACATGGCCGACACAGCACGGGGGGAGTTAGGCTGTGTAGGCAAACACTGTACAGGACACGGCCGACACAGCACGGGGGGGAGTTAGGCTGTGTAGGCAAACACTGTACAGGACACGGCCGACACAGCACGGGGGGAGTTAGGCTGTGTAGGCAAACACTGTACAGGACATGGCCGACACAGCACGGGGGGGGGGGGGAGTTAGGCTGTGTAGGCAAACACTGTACAGGACACGGCCGACACAGCACGGGGGGAGTTAGGCTGTGTAGGCAAACACTGTACAGGACACGGCCGACACAGCACGGGGGGGAGTTAGGCTGTGTAGGCAAACACTGTACAGGACATGGCCGACACAGCACGGGGGGGAGTTAGGCTGTGTAGGCAAACACTGTACAGGACACGGCCGACACAGCACGGGGGGGGGGGGAGTTAGGCTGTGTAGGCAAACACTGTACAGGACACGGCCGACACAGCACGGGGGAGTTAGGCTGTGTAGGCAAACACTGTACAGGACACGTTAAGATGTGCACATGAGACTTGCCAACAAGAAGGTTAGCGAAAGAAACGAGAAGTATGAGGTTGATCAATCCATATTAATATGGTCCAATGCAATTCATCCAGCAAGGAGCCAGACCTTGCCAAAATCCATGAGTTTTCTTAACAGATCGATTCAATCGAATATAATTCCAGCCCGGTGAAAAGGAGTCAATACGAAAAGGAGATAAGGTCTTTATGAGTTATCTGGATGTGTGGCACAATTATTGACAGACAGGGGCCATCATGCACGTCGACACACAACCTGTCAATTGATAACATTTAATATTGACTCTAAAACCTAATCCATTATCCAAGACGATCAAATCAACGCATCACCGTATTATATCGGGGACAGATTTTCCTCAGTTATTGGGCGCCAAATAACCTGGCAGTTGCAGCACCCCTAAGCCCCACTCATCATCTCTGCCTGAATCACCTGTGTATGACTCCTGTCCTGTGCAGGTGCTCCACGGCGTGTATCAGTTGGGCCGTGTAGAACTTGGTTACCGTCAGATCGAACGTGCCCACCTTGGTCAGGTGGGTCAGCAGCTCTCCCCGCTTGGCGAACGATAGCACAAAGTCTGCGCGGGGCCGGTTAAGGATGCCAACAGAGACTGACAGCAGGCATCATGGGTGTCGTTTCGCAAAATCAGTTGGGGGGGGGGGGGGGGGCTGAACCGAACTCAGGTTCATAGGTACTAGCGGTAACAAAATGAAATGGTACGTGGCAAAATGGCACCAAAATGGTTAATGGCAGGCATGTTTGCCAGCATGTTTGTGAATGTAAACTTGTGATCAGATAGAGGCTCCCATGTAAACCATGGTAGATCAAAATTACTGACCGATCCAAAGCAATTTAGTCAAACAAATCCAAAGCTGTGTAAGCAAGCTATAATTGTCCAGCAATTCTTTGGCTTTGGATCCTTTATCATTATACCATGCATGTAAACTTGCAATGAACAGGCTTCAAGCATGTGAATGTAGACTTGCAATAAGCATTGCCCACAAAACAGCCTATATGCAGGGGCGTAACTTTTTGAAAATCATTGGGGTTGCACTTAGTTGTTAAGAGCCCATTTGTAACACATCGCGTCATAGGCGTAATGTTAAATTCCCAAATTATTGGGGTTGTAGCTACAACCCCAATTTACATTAAAGTTCCACCCATGCCTATATGCATGGGAAGCAAATATTCAGGTGTCAGTTTCGGTTACATTTACTTTCCCATTCATATCTTCATTTGCGCGATATTTGTTGCCTTTCTTGAGGGGAACGCTTTTTGCAAGTTTACGTTCCAAATCCCCGTTTTCCAGTAAGGAGTCCTTATTTTATCAAGCCAAGCCTATAACATACACGGCCTCCTGTTTGTTGTTTTGGTGGCCGTTCGGGGGAGGTGGCCTGGGGCGGAATTGGCCTCCGTCTTGGATTTTTCTCTTCACGGCCACGTGTCTTTTTGATGGTGAACGTGCTGTAGTAAACCGTAAATCATCACTTTCTTGGGATCCCCAACGGACTGCTTTACAATAAGAACAATCTTAAGGAAACCCTTCATTTAAAACACGACCAAAAAATAGCAGCGTTTTTCCCCTTGCCCCCATGTCACCTCTCCCGAACGGCCACCAGTTGTTTTGACACGCGTGTATATTTTAGTAAGTGCGATACTACAGTGCACTATTTGTAACCACCGATAGAAGCTAGAGATATTATATCGAAGAAAAACATCACAGCCATAAGCCGCTGTAGCTCAGCGTTAAAGGGACTGTCCCACCTTCCCAAAAGTTGTCAAATGTACGCCGCTTGTGGTGCAAAATATGAAGTAATTGCTGCCGAACACGATTATGACATTTGTTTCTTGCAAACAGTGCTTAATTTAATACAAAGTTAAGTTTTCATATTTGGGTTGATGACGTCATATTGAGCTATACAGAGCTACACAGAAATCCTTTACGCTGCCAAAGTATGGCACAATGATTTCGAGACAATTCTGGCGCTTTGCATACAAAACAAACCAATTACAAAACCATTGAAACGTAGCAAATATCTCCAAGGTTCACCTTAACTCGACTACAATCACCATTTGGTAAAGAGAGACGTCATCCGCTTTAGACCCGTATTCAAATACACGTAGGGTGTATTCGTTACAATTGTCAAGACCAAGCTCGAATTTCTTTTCGATTAGACCTATGTGATTGTTTGAACTGCTACCCTACTAGATTGCAATGCAAATCCAACAACATGGCTATCTCAACTCAAATATAATGTTAAGGTGGGACAGTCCCTTTAAAGGAAATAGTTCATCTTCGGGAAATTTTTCAGAACACGATTTTATTATATTTTTTAATACAGTTTCTTTTTTTTATTTTCAAAAATGGTCCTACATCGCGCCAATTCAGGACAGAAGGTCGTACATTATTAATGTTATGGTGTGGTCTGCGCATGCTCCATGTAGTGCTGGCACTCTCAGACGGTACGGTATATCATATATGCGCCGCATTCCTTCGCCAAAAAGTCAAATATCTTGGGCTGGAGAGTCTTTTCAGCCAAGACAAGTTGCAGATAAGGATTTCTCAACACGGGCTACAAAACTGCTATTTCAGTTCAAAATCCCATGTTGAAGGTGAACTATTTCCTTTAACCCTATTTGTAACAGGCTCCTGGCTACCCCTATTTGTAACAGGGGGAGGGGGGGGGGCGGATTCCGCCCCCCCCCCCGGAGATCTCGAGATCTACCCATCCGATTGTCAAAAATGAAACGGTGTTTGGTTCCCCTCAACACGATCTACATTTCTAAATAATAATAATACAAAAATTGGATAGGGGGGCAACAGGGGGGCAAAAACTACAAATTGTAGTGGTATTTTTGATCCAACATAGCCTTCATGTTTATCGACCGATTTTAACACAACTAATAGGAATCGATAGATTGAATTGGAAACTGATATATGATGGTGACGTTTGAAAATGCAAAAATCATAGGCGTGTGCAGGTCACTCAATATGGGGGTGAAGTAAATGCGTAATAAAACCATTTTTTGATGTTCTTTTTTTATAAATGAAATGGTATGTGATTGACATTAGAAAAAAAAACAGTTATGAATCTAACCAAGGTCCTATAACCAGGTAAGGACACGAGCTATTCAACCTTGAACTCGGCGGACGGCCGGATGACGTCATTGGAGGCAGCAGGCTCCTTTGTCGGCGCCGCGCTCACGCGGAAAACGGTAGTCAGCCGCCAGTTACAGCTCGCTGTTTCGTACGGTCAGGGATTTGGCATTGCAACACAATGAAATATCAGCAACGGCAGAACCGATTTGCTCGCAACAAGCACCAATCGACTCAGCGCATACGGTATCATCAGCTGTTCTGAAACTGGTGACCTCAGGTCATCGCCGTGACCTTGTAAATGCAAACAAAAATTATTTTGGCATTCATAAGGTCACGGTGATGAACTGAGGTCACCAGTTTCAGAACCGCTGATGAAATCATATGCGCTGAATCGATTGGTGCTTGTTGCGACTTGCGAGCAACTCGGTCCAGTTGTTGCGGAGATTACATTTTGCTGCAATGGCAAATAGACATTTTTTTACATTTACAAGGTCACGGTGATGACCTGGTCACCAGTTTCAGAACGGCTGAATACATCTTATGCACTGAATCGATTGGTGCTTGTTGCGAGCAAATCGGTCCAGCCGTTGCTGATATTCCATTTTGCTGCACACCCTGCGGTGTAGTAGTGTTGTCCGCAAACGGCATCGTTTTGAGCAATCAAAGAGAAACAATATGACGCAGCTGTGCTGAAAGATAAGCATTTATCTAGTTAGTCGCTGGCATTGGGGAGCAGCTACGCGCCCTAACCGGCTAGCACTATCAGCTGGAGTTGATGCAGCATTTGGCCGCCAGGCACCGCTAGTGAGCCAGGGTGTTATGACGTCGCAAGCAAATGGTACCAGTTAAATATTTAACGCTAAATATTGATTGATTTATACATAAATACATAAATAAATATTTTGTGGTACCATTGGCTTGCGACGTCATAACACCCTGGCTCACTAGCGGTCCCTGGCGGTCAACTGCTGCAACAACTCCAGCTGAGTGCCATCTAACCCATCAGGAACAAGAAAAACAAGGTATCTTGGATGTGCTGTTTTCCAATATTTGTGCTTTATGCTTTATGTTTTATCAATATGTCTTTGTTTTTGCAAGTTTTGGGTTCTTTGGTATTGGAATTTGGATCTATTTTTTGTTGTTGTTGTATTTCTCAAATGACCGTAACTGATATGTCTCTTCCAGGGGCGGAACTTTATATCTCTTTGGGAGGGCCCGAGCCTCCCCAATGCTAAGCTGAGCCCCCCAACGGTGCTCCGGGCCCCCCCCAATGTTTTCAAAAATGTGAGCCCCTCTAAAATTTCAAGGACTATCCGTACAGATTGTTGTTTTGAATTTTGCGTATTTCATCATATCAATATGCAGGGTCCTAGGATTACTTTGGAGCTTAGGTGCGGAATGGAAAATTATGGCTAAAAATCAGCATAAAGAGTGGAAAATTCAACCAAAAGCCATTGTATTCGGCTTTACCAGTGTCCAATTATCCGCTGACCAGAATTAGTTATTACCTATGCCAATTTTGATCTGTCTTTCCCTGTCTTGTCCTATCATTACATCCATAAATCAGTATGGAGTTCAAATTATCCAATGCATTTTAGAATAAGGAGGGGAAAATTAAGAGGAAAACATGGGGAAAAGAGTGGAAAAATAGTATCCATTGGGTGTCATTTTCCGCCCAAATTTCCCAATGCCAGGACACTGTCAAGATGTGATACCATCTCGAGTATTCCATCTTACAAGTATACGAGCATTGTGATTCCATCTGCGACTGCTTTTCGATTATTATATGGGTAAGTTGGTAGCATGGATTCTCTTCTGCTAACAAGTCTGTAGATACAAGGTTCAAGCGTTCAGATTAGCGAATAGCGGAGGGGAGCATGACGAATTAGCGATCGGAGTGCTCTATTTAAATGGCGTTCAATAGAATTTGTTGTAAATTTGATAGTTTATGCAGCCTTTTTGGCTCCCTGGTATTGCAATATCCTAAATATCTAACATCCGTGTTAAAATAATAGTTTGATGCGGAGAACGTCGAGGGGATCAAGCCATCAAAGGGCATCGGGTCATCGCGGCCAGGGGGCCTAGGGGTCCATGTCTCTTCCAGGAGGTTAACCGAGGTTGGCCTGAGTGGGTCCTTGGTTGACCTGACGAGCCCTCGGTCAGCCTGAGCGAGCCTCGTTGGGCCTGGAGGGGAGCTCGGTCGACCTGAAGTGGCACGCCGTCGACTTGAAGGAGTCATTCGTCCATCCGTGGGGGTTCCAGTCGGCCTAAGGAGCCATTGTTTGGCCTGAGGGTTCCCCTGCCGGCCTGAGGGGGGACCTCAGTCGGCCTGATCGGCCTGAGGGCCCTCGGTCGACTAGGGGGGGGGGGCTCGGTCTACTTGATCGAACCTCGGCCGGCTTGGCAAGCCGGCCCTTCGTCGGCCTGAGGGGTGTCCAGTCGGACTGACGAGCTCTTCTTCGGCCTAAGGGGTCCTTGGTCGGCCTGGATGGAAGCTCGGTTGGCTTGATGGGCCCTCGGTCGACTTTAGGGGCCCTCGATCGACTTGAGGGAACTTCGGCCGGGTCAAGGGGACCCTTGGTTGGCCTGAGGAGCTTTTGGTTCGGCCTGAGGGTCTCTTTGTCCGCCTGAGGGACCCTTTATCGGCTTGAGGGGACCTCAGTCGGTCTGAGTGGACCTCGGTCCGCGTGAGGGGACCCTGAGTGGGCCTGAGGACCCTCGCTTGGTCTGAGGGGCCCTCGGTCAGCTTGAGGGGCCCTCTGTTGGCCTGTGGAACCCTCGGTCGTCCTGAGTGGCTCTCGTTTGGTCTGAGGGGATCTCAGTCAGCTTGAAGGGGCTTTTCGGTCTGAGGGGTCCTTGGTCGACCTGAATGGGTCATCGTCTGCCTGAGGGGTCCTCTGACGGCTTTAGGGGGCTCTCGGTCGCCTTGAAGGGCCCTCAGTTGGCTTAGTCAACTTGAGAAGACCCTTTTTCGGCCTAAGGTGCCTTCGGTCAGTTTGAGGTGATTTTTCGACCTGAGGGGCCTTCGGTCAGCTTGAGGAGGCCTTCGGTTGGCCTGAGGGGCCCTTAGTCGGCCTGAGTGGCCCTCTGTCGGCCTATAGGGGTCCCTAGTGTGCCTGTGAGCTCTTTTTCGGCCTTAGGGGGCTCTCGGTCGACTTGAGAGGCCCTTGGTCGGCTTGAGGGGGCCCTTGGTTAGCCTGAAGGAGAACTCAGTCGCCTGAGGGGACCATTGGTCGGCTCGAGTGGCTCTGGAGTCTTGGCAGGCCTGAGCGGGCCCCAGGCTGGTCTTAGAGGGCCATTGTCTAGACCGGAAAGAACCCGGCGGTCTGAGAGGGGCCTCAGTTGGTTTGAGACAGTATCTTCCAGGCCTTAGTGCCTTAGGCTCCTTGTCGTTCTGAAATTACCTTTGTCAGGCCTGAGAGGGCCCTGTGCATGTCTGAGAGATCTGTTTACCAGTTTGAAAGGACACTTAATCGTCCAGAGGGGGGGGGGGGGCGCTTTTCAGGCCTAAGAGAGCCCTAAGTCCCGAAGAGAGGACCCTCCACTTCTTTGAGAGGATTATCGGTCGACCAGAGATGACCACCGTCTGATCTGAGAGGGCCTTACGCTTGTCTAAGAGGGCCTGAGAAGCAAGTCTGAAGTCTGCAAAAGAAGCAAGTCGCAAGTCTGAGAAAGCTCTCGGTCATTCTGGAGAGCCCTTAAACGGGCTGAGAGAGCCATGTCGGTCGGAAGCAGTCTTGCAGACTCGGACTCGCAATCTGAGTCTATTGGAGTAGGTGATTTTTGCCGGAGTCGGAGTCAGTTAATTTTTGCCGACTCCGGCTGGCATGTGAAAATTATGTATGAGGAACGTGTTTTTCAGATGCATTTTTAATTGGCCGCCATTAGCGATAATTTTCCATTTAAACGCTTCGAAATTGTGTTGCTGTCCTTGTCAGCTTTTACCTATCAATTTCAGTTAACTAGTAATTTGTCAATTTTATGGGCTGAAAGAAGGAAATTGGAGAATTTTTGGGGGGGTATTTTTCCTGTATGAAACGGAAAAAAATGGTTTCATAATTGTAATAATTGTAATAGTTTTATAATAAGTATATCATATAATAATTATACACTATATATACATATAACTATAGTATTGGACATATATATATATAGTATTGCGACATTTAGTAAGTCAACTTGCCCTTTCGGCCGGTTGGGTCCCCCCCCCCCAACCGATTTCATAAAGTTCCAACCACTGCCCTCTTCACTTTTGATCACCCTGGCCTAATTTATATTGTGAAACATGTTTGTATTGCTGGAGTATTATGAGCAAATTGAAGGTTCTGATTCTTATCAATCTTAATTGTTCCAGCCTAGGATGATCAGTGTGCTGTGAGTGTGAGATTGAAAAATAGAACAATTATTTTTCAGTGTCATTTGCATAACCATAATTTGTACTCAAAATCTGCACACCTTTCGCCAATGTGCGAAGGTGCATTCTGATGCTTGTTCGTTAGCCAGGACCAAAGCCAAATTGGGATGTCTTGCTTTGCTCATTTTTACCATGTTCATCTTAATAAAGTGCCATAGTTTACATGTCAGTGGCGGATCCAACATTTTCTAAGGCAGGGGCGGCATAATTATTATATTATTATATGCCGGCCCGAGGGGCGGCATATTTCCTCGGGTGACAGGGGCGGCATGGGTCCAGAGGGGGCTGCCCAATCCAATATGTCAATTA